>APFE030045109.1:0-17306 GCA_000404065.3 Pinus taeda | reverse complement strand
GTTCTGTTCATCCTTTCTACCACTCCATTTTGCTGAGGAGTCCTAGCTGTAGAGAATTCCCTTCTTATTCCATGTTCTTCACAGAAATCGAAAAATTCATTTGAGGTAAACTGCCCACCTCTGTCAGACCTGAGACACTTAATTTTGTGATCTGATTCGTTTTCAGCCAAAGCTTTGAAAGATTTTAATTTTTCGAATGCTTCGTCTTTGTGCTTCATAAGTCCTAACCAAACCATACTGGAGAAGTCATCAATGAATAATATAAAGTATTCTTCTCCTCGAGGTGACCTTGTCCTAAATGGACCACATACATTTGTATGGACTAGCTCAAGAGGCCTGCCAGCTGATCCTTCCTTCTCAGGGAAGTTAGTTCTAGTTTTCTTACCAAACTGACATGATTTGGATATAGTGTTGTCTGGAATTTTGATATCTGGAAGACCGCAAACTGCCTGGTATTTTCATGCTTTCCTTATTTGTGAAAATCTTAGATGCCCTAACCTTCAGTGCCATAACCAATGTTCATCATCCTTGCTCAAATAGCATTGTTGTTGTCCTTCTTCAAATATCTATAAATTATTTGGAGTTCTTCTGCCTTTGATCACCATTTTTCCTATATCAAGATCACGAACACTACATCCATTTGATCGAAATATTACTTCGGTTCCTTGGTCGCACATTTGACTGACACTTAGTAGATTATGCTTCAAGCCATCAACATACAAAACATTTCCAGCTTTAACTTATTCTTTCAATTGAGCAATGCCTTTTCCTTTTATGACTGCAGGGGTATCATTTCGAAAAGAAACTTTCTTTCCCTTTTCTAAAACACTATATGATTCAAGTTTTTCTTTATCACCTGTCATATGCTTCGAACATCCACTGTCGATGTACCATTGATTTTCCTGTCCTTATGCATATAAAGCTATCCCACATCTTTCTGGTTGTGGTTCCTTCATTCTCCATGTTCTAGCACTTGAGGTTTGTTCCTTTTGAGTTGTCTTCCAAAACCTGCTCCTACATTCAGAGTCTTCATGACCGAAGTTATTGCAAATAGAACATTGAACTTCATTTTCAAGGGAGGAAAAGTTGTTATAGGTCCTTTTCATAATTCTAGTCATACTTCTTTGTTTTTGAGCTTCTCTAGTAATGATTGTCTTATAGGCAACACATTGAGCTACTTTGTGGCCAAAGTTATGGCAAGAGAAACATTGGTCATTGAAGAAACTCCTGCGATTATCAAATCTACCAGCTAAATGATTCTAGTTTCTATTATCATCCATTCTTGAGGCAAATTGAGAAGATTTTACCTTTGGTTGGTTGTAGCTTTTGTTCATACTTAAGGTGGATTGCCCCCGATTTACCTGGTAGTCTTTGTTTATTCTTGATGCAAATTGTCCTTGTTTTTCCTGGTGATCTCCATTGGGTTTTTTCTCATTCCTCCTTGCTGCATCAAGATAACTTTTTGAGGTGGATGGTTTCTGCGCTTGAGATGCTTCTTCATTATATCCCAGACCTGTCTTGATAAGAGGGGAACGCTGCACATTGATAATCTCATCTAGAGTTTCAGATCCTTTAACAAATCTAAGATTAAGAGCTTTGGTTTTCTCAATCTCTTTTCTAAGTCCCATAGTTTCACATTCCAATTTTTCATGATGTTTTTTGCTTTCAGCAAGTTGACATTGCAGAGAATCAATAATCACAATTTTCTCTTCTAAACAAAGTTTGAGATTAGAAATATCTTCATAAAGACCTTCTTCATCTATAGCATCCATGTAATCATCATCTTCAAAAGCCATTAAAAGTTTAAAATCATTACCTCGTTCATCCTCATCGCTATTTGAGAGTCCATCACTATCTTCATGAGTGTAATAGCTTTTCTTATTTACATTCTGTTTCTTGTTCCATCTAACAGGTTCCTTACCCTTAACAATCTTATCCTGATGAGGGCATTTGACAACATAGTGTCCGACTCTTCCATAAACAAAGCATTCGAAAGGTAACTTACCTCTAAATCTTCTAGTGCCTCATTGAAGGTTCTTGACAAAGTTTGATTCTTCCTCTTCTTCTGAGATGTGTCCTGACTCATAGTAATCTCCTTTGCCTGAAGCCTCGAAAGCAGCTTCTCTCCTGTCTGATGGTCCTCCTTTCCTGATTTCATAAGCAATCAAAATTCCGTGCAGCTGTGACATGGTAAGATTTCGTAGATTCTCTTTCTCTTCTATTGTAGAAACTTTAGATTCAAACTTAGGGGAAAAATATCTTAGAATGTTTTCAACCACAAAAACCTCTTTTATTTCTTCACCCAAGTTTTTCATACAATTAACAATCTCATCTACACATAGAAAATAGCTAGCCACACTTTCATCATTGTGCATTCTGAGATTTTCATACTGAATTATGAGAGTTTGAAGTTTTGCTCGTTTTACCTGTTCATCTCCTTCATAGCTTAGAACAATCTTGTCCCATATTTCTTTTGCGGATTTATACTGCATAACCTTGACAAATTCTGATTCAGATAGACATCCTAATAGGGTATTGGCAACATTTTCATTTGTTTCATATTTCTTCTTCTCAGCTGGATCTGTAGGAGTTGTTGATGGAAAAGTGTACCCTGTATCTATGATATCCCAGACTTTTGTACCAAGAGATTGAAGATAGGCAGTAGTTCTTACCTTCCAATATACGAAGTTTGTCCCATCAAAAATTGGTGGCCTGATGGATGCTTCTCTCTCGTAGTTGCTCATGATGATGGCTCTTCCTTCAAGTGATCAAGCTTCTTCAGAAGGACCTGCTCTGATACCAATTGTTGGAAATAATACTGAGGGGGGGGTGAATCAGTATTATCAAGTCAAATATCAATTTTTCAAAATCAAATGATATACGGTACTTCAGTTAATTAAACCCATGTGTATACGCAACTATTCAGAACGAAACCCGCATATACAAAGCAAACGTTTATTTTACTTTATCTTTCTGATGTTGATTGTTAATATGTGTTTTAGAATCAAATAACCAGTAACCAGAAACAGTAAAACAGAGAAAAAAGACAATCACACACAAGAACACAAGATATAAGGTGGAAACCCAATATGGGTGAAAACGACCTGCTGCAATTCATCTCTATCTTCTTTTAAATTAGAAACTTCTTTTACAATGTACTAGTGCAGTCCTTTACCAGTATACAGGTTGCAACCTGCAGAGAGCTACAACTCTTTGTTGTTCTCCAGCTTCTCCTGGAAGGGAGCTACAACCCCCTTTAGCTCTTGTACTAGCCAAGATACTAGTATGTAGGTGCTGGCCTACAGAAGGCTACAACCTTCTCTTTCTCCCAGGGACCATGTTTCATAAATTTTCAGACTGGATCCATGAACATCAATCAATCATCAAGAATTTCTCCAACAACCAATCTCCTTTTCACCAATTAGATCTAAATCAAGTAGATACTTCTCTGACAGCTGTACCCAAAACACAGTACCAGAAACCACACACCAAATTCTGAACCTAGAACACTATAGTAAATCAACAGAAGCAGCTAGATCACAACTCAAAAGATGTACGCTACTTTAATAACCTGAAACCTGCATGCATACGCTTATTTGTCTGGGGAAACCTGCGTATACGCTATTTGCATTCATTGTACCAGCGTATATACGCGTCTTTGCTTCACTGAACCTGTGTACAGATCTATAAAGGATAATTCGCTCTTTCAGATATTCAAACACTAATTAACTAAGATTATCAAATTTAAAGATCAAGCAAGCGCCACATATAACAGATCAAAATCATACAAAGATACTATCATTCAAGCTTAAAGATTATGACCCATCAATAGAACTTGTCCTTCTCTTTGCGCTAAGGTTCCTCCTTCATTCAGATCCAAATCTGCACCATAACCTCAATCACCAATATTTTAGACCTAGCACGTTATCAGATATTCAATAATTCAGATGATCCTTTGCCAAATGATCTCCTTCGTCTTTTATCGTCTTATGCCTTTCACAATACCACGGTCCAGAACCATAATAAATCAATACCATGGATCCAATACTTGGGATCAACACATTTGATGAGACATCATGGTCCAAAACCATATGTTCAAATACCAAGGACTAACTACCACGGTCCAAAAGTAAGTTCTCCAACATATACGCGCTTTTGTAACGTCTAACCCGCGTGTATACGCGTCTTCATCTAGATGAACCTGTGTATATGTCTTTTCCTTTATTCTGAAAGCCTAAACTGAGATTTGTTACCAAAGAGAGTTTCCATCAAGGAAAACACCTGTGCCATAGCTCTAAATCAATGCCAAAATGCCAACATTTGGTTCCCTCCAAAACTATACAATCCTTCCTTAAGAAAAAAGAAAAAAAGCGAAAAGCATCTCTATATTTTAGGGGTCTATTTTTAGCAGCATCATTTATATGCAAAACCATTTTTAGAAACTTCCCGCCAAGTGTCGATTTTTCCTAGATTTGTGGCATGTGCATCATAAAACCTAATTTCACCAAATCTATTTAAACAACTCCTCAGAGCTCATTCTTCATATTCCATCTTAGAGCTCTCACATTCCCAAGGAATCTAGGAACATTTTCCATAGTCGGCACAATATTTTCAGGTATGTTTTGCTTTTCATGCCTTTTGTCACTTTTTCTATCACTTTTTAGTTTTCGTCTTTCTTGTAGTGGCTATAACCACCCTCCAAAATTTTTCCTTAGCTTCAGTTTGGAGCCTCCCTATCGACCATCCAAGTACATATGTTTTAGTTGAGTTTCAGTATCTTATCATCTTGTGTCTGTGAGCTTCTTTACCTCTCACCCGCAAGCTGACATTCCAGAACTTGGTTATTTTCTGGTTATTGGGATCACTTGGAAAATTGCACAAATATGGAGGGGAAGCAAACTCCTCCCTAGAATTTCACAGACCATCTAGGTAGCCTGTTGCTCTCTTGAAATGTACAGAGAAACCTGGCAGCCTTCCCCCTGGAAATTGTGCAGAGCAACCCATCACTGGGTTTTCTCTCAAAATTTGTGCAGTTATGGATTATAGTTTGGGTTTCAGTCCAGAAATTGCACAGAGCTTGAGGGACAACTAGTTTAGCTCCACCCAGAAACTACGCAAAAATCACTCCAAGGCTTGCAGTTCGGTGCATGTGCTCCCAAGTTGACCAATTCCCTCCAGGACTGACTAATATTGATTTGCATGCATGGATTGGTTTCCTGAAAAAGAAAAAAAGGAAAAATGCATCCCTAGATTTCAGGGATCCATTTTTAGCAATCGAAGGTTACATGAAAAACTCGTTTTAGAAACCTCCCGCCAAGTGTTGCTTTTTCCTAGATTTGTGGCATGCGCATCATAAGCCTCGATCTTATGAACAATATTTATTCGACGCTTCAAAGTTCATTCTTCACATTGATCTTGGAGCTCTGACATCCCACATCGTATCTAGGAGCATTCATTATGCTCAGCTCAACTTTTTGCAGGTAAGTCTGCTTTTAATGTCTTTTGCTACTTTTCTATTGCTTTTTGTATTTCGATTTATGTGAGTACTATCTACTTGGTTTCATTGAAAGATTGTTGTCATTTTAATGTATGTTATCTTGTAGAATCATTATTTCAATTTTTTCACTACATTTCACTGTTGTTGCATGCATGACATTGTTTCTGTACCGATGGTCATCATTGCGGAAACTCGCTTCACACACTTGCTTGTTTCCCATTTTCTAAATCTTGCACTCATTGTTTTCATTCATGATCATTCATTCTTGTCTGCACTCAGCTTCACCTTGCATTCAACCTTTTTATCTTTTTAGTCACATGTTGGTAGGTTTGGGCTGCTTTTGCTTGGACCTTGCCTTTCCGAGCTTGCACTGCACATTTCTGAGAGTTAAGTCTCTAACTTCCTCCCATAAATTGCGCAGAGCTAGCCCAACACTGGCCTCTAGGTTTTCTCTACATAATTTTGAGAGGAAGTGCCCTGATGGCCCTCGGAATTGCGCAGATGCAATTTTCTGGGTTGCAGTCTTTGCTGATCGAAACTACACATTACATTGTTTCAATCCTTGGCAGGAAAAGTTGGACTTTTCTATACACATTTTCAATAGTTAGTCAGCCCACTAATAGCCCAAACTGTGTTCTACACAGTTTTGGCAGTCAGTCTCCCAACCTCCTGGTGAACATTACACAATCTTTTCAGTTAATCACCCAAGTGTGTTGTTTGACAGTCCTCAAGTTGTTTTTGTTTTTAATTGACAGTTTGCTTGCCATGAGTGTTTCTTTGTCTCCAGGTATCACAACTATTTGTTCGTCTCTTAGCAGTACGGGTACAATGGCCTCCAAGAGAGCAAGGTTAAAGGACACCGTCGAGAGTGCAATTGGTGATGCAGTTGAGCAAGTGTCTATGAGCTTGCCCATCTATGAAGACACTAAGTTGTGCATAGACAAGTAGATCAAGATAAAATGACAGGACATCAATGACACCTTTTCAAGCACATTTGAGGAGAATCTAGAAGATCGTGGGGTCTATGTCAACATTCAAAAGTCTAGCTTATGCTGGATTGCATGCAGATATCCCGTGTATCCGTATTCGGACATGATCGACTAAATTGTCTAGCATATTGATTCAGAGACAATGGTGTTGAGTAGTGTAATTAGAACAAAACTTGCTACCTTCAGGGTGAAGGAATTTCAGGATATGTACCACTTTCCACAACTAGTGATCACGATGGATACACCCTTCACCAGACCCAACAGTAGTGCAAACTCAAGCGAAATCTTGAAGAGATGGTTGAAAGAGTTGTCCAAGTTTAGGAAAATGCCCAACAAGGTTTACAAGACAAGAATATTGCAGAAGGCATATCGGCTCTTGGTCATCTTCTCATGCCACTTATACGGCCAAGAGAGCACAAAAACCTTCCTGTAGAGTTCAGTGATTGTGTTGGATCAACTGGTGAGTGAAGAAAGACCTTTCAACTGGTCCAACATGTTGGCTCTCAAGTTTAAGGAACAAGTAACAGAAGCTCAACATTCACCTAAGGGATAGCAAGCAAATATATTCATTTCCGCTTACATACTTGATGTAGTCTGTGTGCATCAGCAGTTCCCAGGCTTGGGCTGGTCATGGACACCTTCAAAAACCTTTGTGCACACATATTGCAGGTTGTTCTCCAAATGCAGCTTTCATGGATTCATCATATAATTATCAGACCACATCGCACCCCAGTGTATAAGATGATCTTTGAGTAAGATCCACATTCCATGTCATAGGCAGCGACAGAGGCATTGATCGACATAATAGATTGGTATGCCTCACCCCTTGGCACTTTCATCCAGATGTAGAACACAGAGAAGGCTCCACATGTTTTACCTAAGTTTTCCATGGATAAGTTGGTCATGCCAGAAGTGTCATATGACATCTCAATAGGTTTGTCAGCTAGACTGCACAAGAAGAAGAAGGCACCTTGGCGCACTCTTCCTTTGCATATTGAGTTATATGAGATCCAAAATCTCAAGCATCTTGAGGCCAAGATAGAGGAATTCAAGAGATTCACCTTCGACACCAGAAGTTTCAATCTGTATGACCCACATTGCTTAGTGAACGACCACTATACGAGAGTGCATCATCCTTGTATCCACGAGGCATGTCATTAGCCTGAGGAAGATCCATGGAGATACTGCTATCACTTCTCAAGGATCAATGAATCGGTTATCATAGTTGTAGAGTGGTTATAAAAGTAGGAGGAAATAGCATCTCAGAGAGAAACATCATCAGCAGTAGCAGAGGGCAAGAGACCTGCGCTTGACAAAGGAAAGAGGAAGGTTGCAGATAGCACAGAGGTGGAGAAAAGTTGCAAGTTCAAAGCAGATCCACTTATGTTGAGAAAAACCTTGGAGATTGATGGTAAGAGATGACAGTGCAACAAGAGGATCATGTAAAGGCAAACAGAAAAAGAAAAGCTAGAGTAAGAAGAAAAGGAGTTGTAGGAGTTGAAGCAGCAATTGAAGGAAGAACAGGAGCTACACAGAAGAGAGAAGGAAGTGGAGCAGGAACATGAACAACAGGAGGCACAGCATGCACATATTGATGAAACTGTGCCTATACAAGTTATTGACTCATTCGAGTAGCTAGCATAGAGCAGACAGGTTGAGTAGTCACAGGAGCAGGAATTTTCCCAAGAGATTGAACGAATTCTAGAGAAGATGGACATGGATATGGTTCAGCCAGAGTTATATCAAGATATTGACCTCATGCCTAAAAAACAAGAGGTCACCCCACCAGTTTCACTAGATCGAGAAGCAAAGCAAGTCCCAAGTGATCAGGGCGACACTGAAATCGGTGAATTCAATCCAGAGGCGAAGATGCACAACATATATTTCGATGAGTCACAACAAAGAGTTGTGAAATTGCGTAGAGTGCCTACTCTGGATGGCCGTGTATCCCTTGTGCAGTTTGAAGAGTAAGTGATCATATCTAATGTGCGCAGTCGAGCTGCATTGGCTGATGCTACCAAATCATATGTCGAAGCCACCAACTCAAGTGTTATATTCTTGATAGTTGAGAACGAGCACATGGCTAAGGAATTAGAAAAAGCCAAGTAGGGAGGAGAGCAGGTTATAGGATCTACCAGAGTAGAGTTGAGGAGAGAAATACTGGATGAAGTATCATCTATCGAGATAGTCATGCAGAAGTTGTACCTCAAATTTGTCACCGTGCATTAGTCAATTGTCCACCTCAACAGTTGGCGGCAGCGTTGTGCTAGGAAAGTATGCATCTTGTCAGATCTTCACACCATTGTCGATCACATGAAAATATGGAAAATGAGGTATAAGGGAGCCCCATTGCACTTGCCAAAGATGATGAATCCAAAGACAATAGATTTGAAGGCACACATCCAGAGTTAGATCCGGAACTATGAGAAACTCTTGCATCTCATCACCAATTTATAGGCTTCACATGCACCGATGTTGAGGAGCATGGACGTCATTGTGCGCATGCATGCGATCCCATCTATTGGCACACTCACTGAGGCAAAGTCAAAGAACCAAGTCCGACTGGAGTTGGGCATGTACTTTGATTAGTTGATGCACATAGCCAGTAGCACAGACATGTAGATGAGCTCAAAAACTATGCACCAGTATGTTGTTGGTCTAGCTGCACTAAAGACTATGATGTGCATTTTATCTTACGAGTTTGATAGAGGTTCCAAAATCAATGTACCCAAATGAAACGGAGGCAAGAGTGCACTTTTAGAAGGATGTCACCATAGAGCACGTGGACACCATAATAGATTACCAAGCTTGGCAACAATTCGCCACCGTCAGTCATCATGAGGATGTCGAAGATTTAGTCTTCCCATAGTTGTCTGATTCCTAGTGATGTCTTGAATGGCTTACTCAAGCCTATTGTGTCTCACATTGGTACATGTTCAGATTGTAATGTAAACACATTATAAAAATGAGAGACCAAGTGTCGATAGTAGAATGTAACAATCAGGTAGTAGTTGAAGAGTCATGAGAGTAGGTGAAGAGTCAAAAAGGGGAATGTCAAGGGTCACCCCAACCTTTTCTATTTATAGAACCTCATAACTCATTGTACAGGCTTTTGGGAGCCAAGCTTCCTATAGGGATAACTTAGAGAAAGCTTGGAATGTATTGTAATGATCCTTGGATTCTCCACAGTGAGGAGCTAGTACATCTCTTTGGAGGAGCAGGCGGAAGTGACTATAATGTTCTGCTATTGGGGCTAGTGGAAGTCTTGGTTGTATGTATGGTTGGATCTTTCACTCTTTTAATATAACAGAGCCATCACGTTTCATGCATATGTTGTTATTGTAGTTCGATTGTCCTGGTTACTTTAATGATGTATGTAGTTATTATTTACGCATGTATGTATGGACTATTCCATATGTGTTTATATGAATCTTATAAAAATGTGTTGTTGATATAACCCATCAGTTTGGATCGTCGGTTATCCTACTTTCCATCTCATGATGTCTTTCTTCTCGTGTGTTCCCTTTCAAACTACATGTTATCACAAGTTTCTAAGGGGCGCACTCTTGCCCCCCTTTTGTGTCTTAGATTCTTTCATGCACCTTCCTTGACTTGTTGCAACATCACACCCTTGGCTACCAACAAGGAAATCTTACTTACCTCTATGTGCAACAGTAGTCAAGGCGATACCGTATTACCCACTGCTAGGACTGCTACTCCAAATGATCTGAGGTCTAATTGCGACTTCTTACTAGGGAGATCCCCTTACATTTTGGTGGGTCCAACACCATCGATAGGATTGTATGAGTGTTGTTTCCTTGGTTTTATTGAATGAACATTGGTATTTCAATGTATTTTATGTTGTAGAAGTGTTGTTTCAAGTTTTGCATTACCTTTCCTTAGTGTTGAATGCATAACACTATTTATGCACTCATAGTCATCATTTTAGAAACTCGCTTCATGAGCTTCTTAGTTTTGTCATTTGATTGATTTCTGCGCTCGCTTGAATCGTATGCATGTTTAGTTCACTCATATATGCACTAGCTTCACACAAAAATTGACTCCTTCATGTTTTCAGGTTGCCATTGGGTAGATTCGAGTTGTCTCGGCCCCGATCCTATGTCTCCCAGCAAGCTCTGCACATTCTTGGCAGTCAAGGCTCTGGCTTACCTATAGGAATTACACAGAGGCTGCCAACACTGTCCCCAGGCTATGCTCTTCACAATCCTGGGAGGTAGTGCCTAGTCCTGCCCACTGGAGATATGCAATGCGCAGTTCCAGCCAACAACATGGCCTGACTATTATGCACATTGCACAGTTTCAGTCAACCGTCTACCTCTCTTGACTGCGCATTGTGTAGATCCAACCAGCAATCAACCTCACTCGCAGTTGGGATTGCACAATGTACATTTCCAGTTGATAATCTCCCATCTTCCAAAAGTCAATGCTGCACAATATTGTCTAATAATCACCAGTTTGTTTTATGAATGTTTCTCAAATATGTTTGATGTTTTTAGCTGACATTGTCTCACCACGAGTGTCTTCTCTGTCTCACTACAAATTTTTTATCAGCTTATCACCAGTATAGGTATCATGGCCTCTAAGAGATTCGGGTCAAAAGACATAGTTGAAAGCAGTACTAGGGACGTGGTTGAACAGGAGTCAATGAGCTTTCCCATGTACATAGACACACATTTTCTCATCGAGAAGGACATCAAGGTCACATGGAAAGACATTTACCCCATCTTCTCAAGTAGCTTTGAGGAAAATCTAGAGGATTGATAGGTCTATGTGAACATCCATAAGTCAAGACTATACAAGGTTGCATGTATGTTTCACATTTCCCCTTACAAATATGTGATCCACTAGATTGTCTCACACACTGATCCCGAGACAATGATACTAAGCAACGTCAGTGGAGAAATTCTTTCTTCCTTTAAGAAGAAGGATTATCATGAGATATATCATTTCCATTCCCAGTGAGCAAGGTGGATGCACCATTTTAAACTCCCAACAGCAGCACGAACACAAGAGATATCTTGAAGTGTTGGGTAAAGGAGCCAGCAAAGTTTACGAAAGCACCCAGCCAGATATACAGGACGAAGACACTGAGGAAGGCATATCAGTTCTTCGTCATATTCACATCCCACTTGTAGGGCCAAGGGAGTACTAAAACCTTCTCGCATAGTTGGGTTGCTATGTTGGATTAGCTAGCAAGTGAAGGAAAACCATTTAACTACTCTCACATGTTGGCTCTCCAGTTGAAAGTGCATCTATCCAAATCTCGGAGACTACCCAAGGATCAATAAGCAAAGTACTTCATGTTCGCATACATTCTCAATGCAATATGTGCCCGTCAAAGTTTCATGGCATGGGTTGGGTATGGACACCTTCAGAAAGTGTTGGGAATATACATTACAAATTGTTATCATATTGCAATTACTGAGGAGTCATGGCTAGAATATGTGACCATTTCCTCACCCCTCTGTACATGATGATATTTGAACAAGATCCACCCTGCATGTCCCAGGTAGTAATGGAGGTGTTGCCAAACATTGCAGATTGGTACGCCCTTCCCGAGGGAACCTTCATTGGGATGTACAATGTGGAGAAAGCTTTGCATGTGTTGCTGAGGTTCACCACAAAAAAGTTGGTCATGTAGGAGGTTTCATACCACATCTCGACAGGGTTGTCAGCTAGATTGCACAAGAAGAAGGAACCATGGCCCATGCTTCCTATGCGAATTGGATTGTACATGATTAGGAGTTTGAAAGAAGCAGATGTCGAAGTGGAAGACTTCGAGAATTTGAAGTTCGGCACTAGGAGTTTCAACTCATACGACAAACATGATTGATGCAGGGACCACTATGTGAGATTGTACTATCCTTGGATCTACGAGGCGTGTCATTGGTTAAAGGAAGACCCATGGAGATATTGTTACAACTCGTCTAGGCTCAATGAACCGGTCAACATTGCAGTGGAGTGGCTAGAATTAGTCAAGGTACCATCACCAGAGGGAGAAGAAACAACAATAGTAGTAAGCAGAAAACCTGTGCAAGACAAAGGCAAGAGGAATATTGTCGAAGGCACAGAGATGGAACAAAGTGACAAGTTTAAGGAAGACCCACTTGCGGAAAAGGTAGCTTCGGAGATAGATGCAAAGAGGCATCAATGCAATAGGATGATAGTGTAAAGAAAGAGAGAGAAGAAAAGGTTGTAAGCTACTAAGAGGATGTTGCAGGAACTCCAATAGAAGCTCAGGCAAGAACAAGAGTTGCACAGAAGAGAGAAGGAAGCGCAACATGGGAAGGAACATGAACAATAGGAAGTGCAAGGTGCACAAACAGTGCAAGTCGCACCAATACTGGTTGAAGACTTTGAACCAGCAGTAGATGAGGAATAGGGTGAGTAGCCATAGGAACAAGAACTTGCTCTATAGGATGAACATATAGTAGAACATATGGACATAGAGGTGGAGCAACCGGAATAGGATTAGGATACCGACCTCACGCCAAAAGCAACTGAGGTCACTCCATAGGCTTCACCAACTCCAATAGTAGAGCAAGTCTTGAGTGAACAAGGAGATACCATTCTCCTTGAGGACCATCCAGGAACAAAGATATACAACATAGCCTTTGATGAGTCTCATTTCAAAGTTGTACAAGCACGTAGAGTACGTACCTCAGATGAGCATGCAACATCTGCGCACTTCAAAGAACAGGTGATTGTGTCAAATGTACGGAGACATCCAGCCACCTTGGCCGATGCTACAAAGGCTTATTCTGAAGCCACAAGCTTGAGTGATAGGTTCTTGATAGCATAAAATGAGTGCATGGCTACGGAGTTGCAAGTAGCCAAGTAGAGATAGGAATAATCAACAGGATCTACTAAAGCAAAGATGAAGATGGACATAATTGCTAAATTATCAACTCTTGAGACAATCATGCAGAGAATGTATGACAGGTTCATCACCATGCATAAGGTAGTTGTCCACCTACATGGTCATCAGCAACGTTGCATCAAGATAGTGTAAACACTCACAGACATACATGTCGTAGTTGATCATGTACAGACATGGAAAATGAGGTACAAGGGAGCCCCACTTCATTTGCACAAGATGATGAAGCCACATGTGGAGTTGGACAAAGCACACATCGAGAGTCAAATCCGGAAGTATGAGGAACTCCCACCACTCATAACTAGTATTGAGGATTTATATACATGGTTATATAGGACTTTGGTTGTTGTGGTTAGAAAGTATGGCAGCCCATCCATTAGTGCACTCACTGACGCTAAAGAGAAGAACCAAATCAGACTGGAGCTTGATGCGTACTCTGATCAGTTGATGCTCACAAAAACCAGTGTATTTTTGCAAGTCATTGCAGATAACATGTGGATGTACATCATTGGTCCAGTCTTGCAAAAGACTAAGTTGTGCAGGTTACAAGATGAGATCGACCGAGGTTCCAAATAAATACACCTAGAAGAAATGGAGGTAAGATTTCGTTTGGAGAAGGACTTCATGAAAGAGTACACAAACACCATTGCACACTATCAAGCATTGCATCAATTTGTTATCGAGGATCATGGAGAGAAGGTTGATGACATAGTCTTTTCACAGTTGTCTGATTCTTAGTGTTGTCTTGTCTAGGTGACTCAAGAAATTTTTTTCCCACATGGGTATATGTGGAAAATGTACCGTTTCTGTAAACATGATGTAAAGTGAAATTCCAAGTGTCATTAGTGGAATACAAATAACCATATGTAATGTAAAGAGTCATGAGGGTAGTCCAAGAGTGACAAAGCGGAATTTCAAGGGTCACCCCACCCTTTGTTATAAATAGAACCTCATAACTCATAGAACATGCCTTTGGGAGCCAAGCTTCTCATAGGCATTTCTTAGAGAGGGCTTGGAGAGTATTGTGATGAGCCTTGGCTTCTCCACAGTGCAAAGCAAGCACATCTCTTCGGAGGAGAAGGCAGTGTTGACTGTAATGTTCCACTATTGGGGATAGTGGTTGTCATGGTTGTATGTATGGATGGAACTTTCACTTTATATAATATAATAGAGCAAACACATTTCATGCATATGTTGTTAGCGTAGCTCGACTATTATGGTTACTTTAGCAATGTATGTAGTTTTACTTACGGATTGATGTATGGACTATTTTGTATGTGATTGTATGAATCTTATTGGAGCATGTTGTTGGTTTAACTCATCACTTTGGATTGTCGACTATTCTTCTTTCCAGTTTGTGATGTCATTCAACTCATGTGTTCCTTTCAAGCTGCATACTACTACAGACTTCTAAGGGATACAATTCTTTTCCCCTTCCGTGTGTTAGAACCTCCCCATGCATCTCTCTTGACTTGTTGCAAGGTCGCACACTTGCTTCCGACAAGGATATCTTGCTTATCTTTGTGCACTATCGCAGTTAAGGAATAGATTTACTACCAACTATTGGGACTCCTACTCCAAATGGTCTAATGTCTAGGTTGGGTTTCTTACAGGGAGATCCCCTGACATGTTGGTGGGTCTAGCACCATCAACATTTCTGGTGTTAGAAGGAGGGCCATATGACAAGATGAGTCCTCTAAATCTATGTTGAATCTTTACACATATATCATGTCTTATGTTACTATTTGTCCTCTGAGATGTTTGTCTTATGGAGATGACTCTGAAAGCCTGGAGGACTTCTGGAATCTCTTGTCATAGAACACATATAAAGGTGAAGGCAGAACATCTTAGGAGAAGCATAGTCTTGCTTTTTCCAATCTATGTGAAAAAATTGAATCCCATGAGGATTATGTGATTTGCATGTTGTTCGCATTCGCACTTCATGGGTATCCATTCCAATGGATTAACACACTACTCAAAAAATCTATTCACTCATTTGATCACCTTGTTTTAGAGCTATGTCATGCTTTCTAGAACTTTGACCTTTAAGAACTTAATAAAAAAGTTCTCCAATTATGGAAAGCTCCTGATGAATCTATGGTGCAATTCTGGTATCACTTTCGTAATCTTGCATTTCAATTTCTAGAGGATGAAATTGATTGGTAATTTGTCAATGAAATATTTTAGTATCTTCTTCGCATAATGAGAATCCGCAAATCTCAGAATCATTCAAACCAACCCTAGCATACCTCGGTGTTAGAGCTGTTGAACCCAATGTGGACATGGTCACTATCACAAGTGACTCTCTAGCCTCATCTCACCAAATATCCCTGGCCCCACAAGGTGAGGCTGTTAGAAAATATTATATATGACAGAGAAATGCAAGACATATAATATGTGGAAAAACACAAACACATAAAACTAGAGAGACACAGATATACATGGTTCACCAAGTTTGGGCTACATCCACCCCAAACAGCCAGTCCTTCCTTTCTATTATCCAACAAAATGAAGAGACACAACCTACAACAGATCCACTATAATATCCCCTATTTTCTCTTAGTCTCACCTCTCTGTTTCTCGCTTTGAGTATACACATATATTCCATAGCCTCAACACAATACCCTCATACAAAGAGAGAGGGTTTCCTTCTAGGGCAAAAAACTATAAACTAAAAATAAATTCTACCATCAGATCATCTGCCTAATGAATGGCCCAAATTGACTAGAAATTACTATACTTTTACAAGGCAAAAAACATATGTTTTTAGCTTAAGGAGCGCTGCCCCCAAAACCCCCGCTGAGGGACCGCTAGCCCCCGGACCCCCAGCTGGGGGGGATTAACCCCCCTTGGATCCCCACAGTACGGGAAAGTCCCTCCCGCACCCCCCCGTGTGGAGGGGTGTACAATCTTCCTAGCGTATACATCCAGCTGAAACAAAGACCTCTAAATAATTAGGCTTCACACCCAACAATCTCCCACTTGGGGAATGATTATAGCAACTCCACCGCTACTTCATTTGTTGGGCAATGACTCCTCTTTGGACTTGGTTGTTTCTCATCTTCATCGTCATCCTTGAAGACTAATTGAAACTGAGCATATTCTCAGTTTCTCCCTGGTTACAAGTTTCGTTAGCATATCTGCAGGCTTCTTGCTAGTGTGTATCTTTTCTAGCTTCAACTCTCCATCCTCCAACACTGATCATATGAAATGGTACTTCAGCTGTATGTGTTGAGTCCTAGAATGAAATGTTGAGTTCTTTGCAAGATGAATGGCACTTTGGCTATCACTGTATAAAATTCCCATATCATACTTCTTACCCAATTCATCCATAAACCTTTATAACCAAATCATTTCTTTACTAGCCTCTGTAGCAGCAACGTACTCTACTTCTGTTGTTGAAAGTGCAACAACACTTTGGATTTTTGAAACCCAATTCACAGCTATTCCACCTACAGTAAATACATATCTTGTAGTACTCTTCCTGTTATCTCTGTCACCTGCCATATCCGCATCAATATATCCCTGTAGAGAAATGTTTGAACCACCAAAGCATAATGCTTGATTGGTGGTACCTCTCAAATATCTGAGAATCCATTTCCCTACCATCCAATGTTCTTTTCCTGGATTGTTCATGTACCTTCTTACAACTCCCACTGCATGTTCAATATTAGGCCTTGTGCAGACCATTGTATACATTAAGCTTCCAATTGCTGATGCACATGGAACTTTAGACATATAATCCATGTCTTCTTGGGTCATTGGGCACATCTCCCTACTAAGTTTGAAATGGCTAGCAAAAGGTTTACTAACTGGTTTTGCATTGTGCATATTAAATCTTTTCAACACCTTTTGTATGTACTCATTCTAAGACAATGTTAATTTGCGATTTTTCCTGTCTCTAGTTATTCTCATACCAAGG
>APFE030045103.1:7215-54963 GCA_000404065.3 Pinus taeda | reverse complement strand
ACAAGGCAAGGCTGGTTGTCAAAGGGTACAAGCAGCAGTATGGGAGAGACTATGAGGAAACTTTCGCACCTGTTGCAAGAATGGAAACCGTGAGAGCAGTGCTATCCATAGCAGCGCAAAACAAGTGGAAAGTTTACCAAATGGATGTGAAGTCAGCATTCCTAAATGGAGTGTTAAAGGAAGAGGTCTATATTGAACAGCCTCTAGGCTATGAGAAGAAAGGCCAAGAGCACAAAGTCTGTAGATTGAAGAAAGCTCTTTATGGGTTGAAGCAAGCGCGAAGAGCGTGGTACAGTAGGATAGATTCCTATCTACTGGAAAATGAGTTTGACAAATGTGAGGGAGAAGCCACCGTCTACATCAAAGAAAATGATGGTAAAATTTTGATTGTTGTGTTATATGTTGATGACGTGATTTTTACAGGTAATGATGACTACCTCATTAAAAATTTCAAATCAGTCATGAAAGAGGAATTTGAGATGACTAACATGGGTTTGTTGAAATACTTCTTAGGGATAGAAGTTGAACAAAATGAAAATGGGATTTTTATCTCACAGAAAAAGTATGTAAATGAAGTGTTGGGCAGATTTAATATGCAAGACAGCAAGGCAGTAGTCACTCCCACAGTAATGGGATTAAAACTCAGCAAAGAGGACAGCAACAAGGATTTTGATCTTAGCTTGTACAAGAGCATAGTTGGCAGCCTTATGTATTTAACTGCAACTAGGCCGGATATAATGTTTGTTGTTAGCTTAATTTCCAGGTTCATGGAGAGGCCAAAAGAAGCACATTGGCAAGCAACAAAAATAATTCTGAGGTATCTTAAAGGCACAAAAAGATTTGGAATTTTATATACTATCTCAGAATGTTCAGATTTAGTTGGATACAGTGATAGCGATTGGGCTGGAAGTGTGGACGATCGGAAAAGCACTTCCGATTATGTTTTTCACATGGGTTCAGGTGCCATTTCATGGGCTTCTAAGAAGCAGTCCATTGTAGCGTTGTCTACAGCAGAGCCAGAATACGTGGCAGCTACAATAGCAGCATGTCAAGCAGTTTGGATGAGAAGAATGTTGAGAAGCTTAGGCCAAGAGCAGGCAAAAGGGACAATGATTTTTTGTGACAATAGCTCAGCTATTGCCTTGTCCAAGAATTCTGTGTTTAACAAACGAACGAAACACATTGATATAAGGTTCCATTACGTCAGAGAATTGGTGAACAATGGAGAAACTGTCTCACAACATTGCAGCACTCAGGATCAGGTCGCGAACATTCTGACCAAGCCATTGGATACAAAAAGCTTTGAGTTTTTAAGGAAGCGTCTGCGTATGGTTAATAACCCAGCAGTTGAAATTAAAGGGGAGTGTTGAAATTGTAATTTCAACTGCAGTTCTTACCTTGCGATGCGATGAGATCGCAGATTGCAAATCGCATGCAAGCTTGGAGCCTCCATTTTTTTCACTTGATTTCTGTGATTGCGATGGTGCGATGCGATCCAATCGCAAATCGCAAATCACACCAATATAATGGTGTTCCGTTTTTCCTCCCGCAAATCGTGATTGTGCGATGCGATCCAATTGAAGTCAACAGTTGAAGTACAAGCCTACAGCAAATAAATTTGACATGAAGTAAAAGTTTCTTTACTGCTAGTTTTGTCAGTAAAACAGTAAATGTAATTTACTGTGGGTTGGTAAGTTTTGGTGAAGTTTTTAGTTTTACCATTTTCTATGAGCGGGAGTATGGGCACAAGTAAAGGTTGGTAAAAGCATTTAATTTCATTGTTTTTTATTTTACGGCAGCATGGCAAGTGAAAATGATGTAAGTTTTTTGTTATCATATATATATGTAATGCTTCTTGTTAAGCGATATAAGAGTGTAGAAGAGCAACAGCGCAAGAGTATGAGATGTGTAGAACGCAGCAACACGTATGAAAAGATACACAACAGTGTAAATGTAATGTAAGTGAGAAATAGGCACAACAATGCGAAGTAAAAGAAGAAGAGCATGCAGCAGTGTATGTAATTTTTGTTTTTACAGCAGTGAATGTAAATGAGAAATTTACACAGAGCAATGTAAATCCTTTCAAAAGGAGACAGAGTAATCTCTTTTGAAATTCTTGGTGAATCCCTCTCCAAAAAGAGGATGAATTTTGTATCAATTTTTATTAATGAATAGAAATCCTTGGTGTGTGAAAACTCTGTTTGTTTCTCATAAATTTTAATTTGTTTTTGTTGTGTTAAAGATCCTCTGGAAAGAAAAAAAAAAAACAGAGCATTGTCTCTGTGTGCAGTTTTTGTTTGTTGTTTTTGGGATTTTGCCAGAAAAATTCCCCAACAACTTGTAGTTTAAGGGTTTTCTAAGTTGTTGCATATATTCTTATTATTTAAACTTCTTGGTGTCATAAAGATATCATATTGTTAGAGAAAAAAATTGAAATTGTTTGTAGTTTGTTGATTACTTGAAATTGTTTGTAGTTTGTTGATTACTTGTAGTTTAAGGGTTGTCTAAGTTGTTGCATATTTCACCAATTCGACTACAACATAATTTAATGAGATTAAATTTGGTTGACAGATTTTTTTTTCTACGGTTTAATAAATATTTTATTTTTTCATTAAGGGCTTGTTGAGTGAATGTTGAATAAACTTATATGGTGGCCAAAAAAAGGTTTATGACACATAACCACTGAAATTAAAATTTTTCTTGATTTAAAAAATATATTTGCTCCATGAGTAGTGAATAATATCATGTGATGAGTATGAGGCATTACTTATTTTAAGTTCTATTAAAGTTAAAATTAGATTTGAATTGCATGTAGATGTGAAAATATCTCTCTTTGGTCTAGCACTAATAAACCATGATATTAATCTAATGACATCATATATCACTGAAATAATAGTATTTTCCATAAAAAGAAATGTGATACTTTAGTTTCTTTGATTGTTAAATTAAAATATCTTGCTCTTAAAATAAGTTAATAAATTACACCATGATTATAAAATTAGAAAAATAGAAAATTTATAATTATTTAAATTTTTATCTTAAAAATATGAGTTTATTTTTTATATATAATTTTTTATTTTAATTAAATCAATTTAAAAATACACTTTTGAATTAAAAAATTATATAATTTTAAAAACTTTATATAAAATATTTTGTAAGTGATGTAGGGATTTATAATATTAATTTCAAATATTTATTGGAATTAAACCCTTTTTAAGTAAGATATAATGGATAATTATTGTTGATATGAGATATATCCGCACCATCTTTAGTTATAGTAGCTCGCTAAATATGGACTCCAGAAACCGTAGCATAGACAAATTTGGAAGACGGCTGAGTTGAATTTTGTCTTTATCGTTGTGCATAATAATAAAGTTCATGATGATATTGATCATGAAGCCACTGCTGTACACACATGCAGCCTTGGTCTTCGTGGTTGCTCAGATAAATCAACTCAGCTGCAATTTCTAGACTTATTGATTCACATGGATTCATCCATACCATTTGGTATATAATACAACTATCCCAACTTCATTCATTTGTGTATTACGAAGAACAACGAGAATTGCTGCAATTAGAGCTATCAGGATTGTCTCATGTTCAAATCTGTGCGGCTTTCGATAACCCTTCTTCCCGTTTCTTTGGAGGTTGGATATGGTGGTTCAGGCACAATACGCGTCCACTAGTCCAACATGCTTGTAAAACAGTGATGCTTTATATCACGGAAAATATATCTTCATAAATATTAAGACTGGTAGGTGTCTATTAAATGTTATGATATTTGGTAGCAATTTTGTTTTTCTATTTTTTATTTTTTTCCCTTTCAAGGTTAAATTTCTTAAAATTAGTCATTGTTATTATAGCAAAGCAAAAAAGATTAGAAATTCAGAATATTAAAAAATTCAAATTCAAATATTAAAAAATTCAGATAATTTGATTTTTAATTTTTCAGAAATCATTTCATATTTTTATTCTTTATAAACTCTTAAAAATTTTATAATTATTTGAAATTTTAAAGAGTCAGAACATTTTGATCATAAATTTATTACAATACAACCTATGTTTAGACAAATATAAAAAGATTCCTCATTGAAACTCACATCCAAATCTAAAATTAAATAAAAATATACAAATTCACTCCAAACAATTTTTTTTTTAATATAGAGAAAACAGGCTAGCTAACTAAACACACATTTACTTAATTACATAATTAGAGATATGCAAAGATATGCATTTAGTTCAATGGGGATGTGCATTAAAATCAATTATTCTCTGCAAATTTCTATTAATTAACATTTATGTAATCTCATGCCACATGGATTATCTTGGGGGCATGAACTATTAACTTGTTGCTAATTGCTATAAAAGAATGCATTTCTAAGGTGCAGTGGCTGGTAAGTTAAAAGCATAGAACATACATTTAGTTAATTACAATATACAAATTTATCTAATTATACATATGGATTACAATATAAACATGTACTTAATTACATATAGGTAGGTAAGTACATGTATTTAGTTCACTAAACATATGCACTATAAATATAATGATAAATGTAGATGTAAATATTTTTATATCTTAATTTAAATTACTAAATTACCATACTTTTGTAATTAAAAAATATATTTATTAATTTAAAATTAATATATTTAATTATTTAAAAATTTCCAATATTTAAAATAAATTATTTAAGTTTTATTTATACAAATGGAATCAATATTAATATAGAATATTTTATTTTATGGATAATTAAAATTATATTTTAATAATTATATTTTACATATATTGAAAAAACAACTCGTCGAAACTTCCAACCATTCTCAATACAAATTGTTGAAACATCCAACCATTCTTTAAGCGCGTCTTTTTCTTTAAATACTTTTCTCAATAGTTTTACTTCAATTTTATTTTATGTTTGTGTTTGATTATATATATCGAAAATATTACAAGTTTCATAAGAACCTTTGATGGTTCAAACGGGGAATATTTTGCCAATAATATTTATAGTAACAAAGATTATCTCAATTAAATTTCATACTGAAATTTAAAATATTACTAAACAAGAATCCTGCCCTGACATAGGCGAGGGTTGTCGTGGAGCTATGGGTGAATATTACTAAACAGGAGTCTGGCCCTGACATAAGCGAGGGTTGTCGTGGAGCTATGGGTGAATATTACTAAACAAGAATCCTGAGCTGATATAGGTGAGCTGTTATGGGTGGCCATGGCCTTGGCAGAAGGTACAGTGCAAGAGCTTCTTATTGTCAAAATCCATTCTCCCTTCACGTGAAAAGGGTATATTCTCATGAATGTAACATGCTGCACATGTTGTATCTGTTTTGAGTGGTGATAGAGTTACCCAACACCATTAATTATTGGGCATGAAAAGAGTATATTGTCATGAATGTAACATGTTGTACATGCTTTGAGTGGTGATAGAGTTACCTAACACCATTTATTATTGGGGGTAGATAATTATTGTGCAATAAGAACCTCATCATGTGGGACAATCAAAACAAAAATAAATAAAATTACAAAAAAAACTTTGTTATTTTTAATCTTAGTGTTTGTTTCAGCATGTACCTTTGCAAATAATTTATTTTGTTGCCTTTGTTATGGTTTCTATATTATATTTTTCTTTTCTTTATAGAGTGCTACAAGTTGCTACGGTCACTGAATCTATAAACTAGGAAAACAATAATGATGTGAAACTCATTTGTACGTAAACCACGAAATCGTAAATGCTAATTTTAATCTTGTTCTTTTTGAAAAAAAAATTCTTTACATTGATACTACGGCCATTTTCCACCGGATGAATTATGATATATTGAGTTTTGTACTAAGCCTCTGCAAGGTCTCTCATTGTGCTCCGACTTGATATTGTTAATATAACAGTGCGCAGCTAGATAAATAAATATACACAACAAATAAACCATACATAGAATACACAGAAAATTAACGTGGTTCACCCAACCAATCTGGGCTACGTCCACCAAACATAGGCATCAGCGATCTTTATTAATCAAACAGGAGATTACAAAATTAATCAAGTTCCTCACAAACTCTCTATCCAAAAAACAATCCCTATGGATACCTGTTTCATAGCAAGGAGAATCTAACTGCCTCATAAATCCTCTCACATCAAATTTAGGATGCATTAACTCTCTCCCAACAACCTGGAGCTATTCTAGCAACAAATTCCTAGTGTTGTCACACACTAAGATTTTTTTCTATTTTAATGAAACATAAAATCTCAACAATCTCCACCTTGACAGCAATTACCCTGATACCCTGTTTGTTTATTATTTTATCTTTTTTGCAAGCCAAGAGAAGCCAAGCACCAGCGTAGCTTCTCTAACAAAACTGTTTTCGTGAATATGTCTGCACAATTCTCCTTTGTATGCACCTTTTCAAGAGAGACTCCCCTTTTAGTGATAACCTATCTTACAAAATGTACTTGATCGATATATGCTTTGATTTACTATAATAGGCCGGATTCTTAGCCAAATGTATTGCACTTTGACTGTCACAAAATAACTTGATGTTGTCCTGCAACCTACCAAATTCACCAAACAAACCTTTCAACCAAATCGCTTATTTGCAAGCATGAGAAGCAACAATGTATTCTGCTTCAGTAGTGGATAAAGCAAAATGGTTCTGTAGCTTTGACATCCAGCTGATAGCTCCACCTGCAAGTGTAAAGACATACCCTGAAGTTGACCTTCTCTTATCCAAATCACCTGTAAAACCAGAATCAACATATCCACAAACAAATTCACTACTCTTATTGTAAGTAATACAATAACTACTTGTGCCTCTCAAATACCGAAGCACCCATTTCACTGCTGACCAGTGTTCTTTACCCGGATTTGCCATATACCTGCTGACAACCCCAACTGCATGTGAAATATCTGGTCGAGTACAAACCATCGCATACATTAAACACCCTACTACATCGACATAGGGAATTCGAGACATATAATCCTTTTCTTCATCTGTATTAGGACATAAACTCTAAGAAAGCTTGAAATGGGAAGCGAAAGGGACTGACACATGCTTCACATTATTCATACCAAATCTCAAAAGTATTTTCTCAATATACTTCTGTTGTGATAGCCATAGCTTACCATTGCTCCTGCCTCTGAAAATTTCCATGCCCAAAATCTGTCTTGCTACTCCTAGATCTTTCATATTAAATGTCCTTGCCATCTGAGCCTTCAACCTGTTGATTTCTTCTATGCTTTTTCTTGCTAAAAGCATATCCTCAACATACAATACTAAGATAATGAATATGCCATTTTTAAATTGCTTAAAATAAACACAATGATCATATTCACTTCAAACATATTTCTGACTCAACATGAAAGAATCAAACTTCTTATACCACTGCCAAGGCGACTGCTTCAGGCCATATAATGACTTCTTGAGCATGCAGACAAATTTCTCATTGTGATGCTGAAAAAAACCTTCCGGTTGTTCCATATAAATTTCCTCATCTACGTCTCCATGTAAAAATGCAGTCTTAACATCTAATTGCTGCAACTCTAAATCAAGCAAAGCCACTAATGCTAACACAATTCTAATTGAAACAATTTTAACCATTGGTGAAAAAATCTCATGAAAGTCAATGACGACTTTCTGAGAAAACCCTTTTGCAACCAGCCTCTCTTTGTACATGTCTTCCGTATCATTCACACCACGTTTCAGCTTGAAAACCCATTTACACCCTACAGTTTTCCTGTCTTTTGGAAGCTCAACCAGATCCCATGTGCCATTCTTACCTAAGGCCATCATTTCATCCCTCATGGCTGCTTTCCACTTGTCACTTTTTGAACCTTCTATTGCTTCCTGATAGCACAGAGATTCATCGTCATTAGCAGTAAACTGAAGTAACATAATCATCATACCTTCTCGATGCCCGTTTGATTCTTGTCGACCTCCTTAAGGAAGTTTCTGGTGCTTCCTCGATTGGCTGACTACCATCTGTAGGAACTTCTTGATGATTAGTATCTGAGACCTGTTCATGATCTATACTTGAACCTTGTTCATGTTGTGATTCTGAAACTTGTTCATGACTAGTATCTGAACTATGGTCATCATGATTATCATTACAAATGCTATCAAACTGAATGTGCTAAAATTCAGATACATCATCTTGTTTCAATCTACTATCTACATCTAGTTGTACAAGAGATGATTCATTAAAATTTACATCTCCGTTGATGATTATTTTGCGGGTAGTAGGATCCCACAATCTATATCCCTTTGTTCCAACACCATACCCAACAAAGATATACCTTTTAGACTTTGGATCTAATTTAGTTCGCTGATGTTTAGGCACTAGAGCATATGCATCACAAACAAACACTCTGAGTTTAGAATAGTCACAAGGGTGTCCTTTCCATACCTCTTGCGGAATCTTGCAGCCTATCGCCGTCGATGGAGATCCGTTTATCACATAAAAAGTTTTTTCCACCGCTTCCGTCCACAACTCCTTTTGCAACCCAACGTTAGTCAGCATACTCCTTGTTCTCTCTAGAAGAGTCCTATTCATGCATTCAGCAACTCCATTTTGCTGAGGAGTATAAACCGTGGTCTTATGTCTCTCGATCCCTGCATCATTGAAATAGCTGTCAACCTCCTCGGAAGTAAACTCTCCACCATTGTCAGTTCTTAAACATTTTATTATTCTACCAGTTTTGTTTTCTACTAATGCTCTAAACTGCTTGAAAACTGAAAAAACATCAAACTTCCTTTTCAACATGTAGACCCACACTTTCCTAGAAAAGTCATCAATAAATGATACAAAATATGACAAACCACCATATGAGGGAAAAGTCATCAATAAATGATACAAAATATGACAAACCACCATATGAGGTTGTAGGCGCCGGACCCCAGACATCTGAATGGATATAATCAAGTATTCCTTTACTAGTATGTTTTCCTGTTTTAAACTTTTGTTTACTTTGTTTTCCAAAGAGACAATGCTTATAGAAATCTAACTTTCCAGACTTTAGATTTAGAAGTAACTTGCGATCAGCCAAAATTTTCAACCCTCTTTCACTCATATGCCCCAATATTTGATGCCATAAGTGAATGGAATTACTGTCATATTCAGACACTGTACACACAAAATCTGACCCTGTACTTCCTTCTAACTGAAATATATTTCCTACTTCTTATCTTTCATAACTAGTAAAATACCTTTGAAAATTTTCATTACTCCACCTTGAATTACAGTTTTATATCCATTTGAATCAAGTGCTCCTAATGAAATCAAATTTCTCCTTAAATCTGGTACATGCCTCACATCAGTTAACATTTTAGTTGTCCCATCAAACATTTGTAGTTGTATGCTCACAATCCCCACAATATTACATGTTACATCATTACCCATGTACACAACTCCATCATTAATTGATTTATATGTCTTAAACCATTCTTTATGGATACACATGTGGTTTGATGCACCGAAACCTAACAACCAATGTTGAACATGATTTGACACATTAACTGATAATACTTCATCACTCATACCTGAACCAGATGTCAAACCTGTATCTAGCGTATTTGCCTCCTTCTCTGTTGAAGAATCTTCTTTAGAAGTTTGTTGTTGTCGCTTCCAGCAGTCCTTCTTTGAATTCCCTGATTTTCCACAAAATCAACACTTTAGCTTACTCTTCTTCCCTTTCGACTTTGAACGTGAATCGCTTAGCCTACTGGAGCATCTTTCTTTCGAATGACCTCTAACCATCATGGCTTCTGATATAGAATTTTCTAAATGCGACCTTCTCCTTGTTTCTTCCGACAATAAGGATGCAACTGCATCATCAAACTCAATAGTTTCTGATGAACTAAGACTTATAGAAGTAGCAAAATGATCCCATGACTCGGGCAACGAGCACAATAAAGTAATAGCTTCATCCTCGGATTGAATTTTTACTTCTATACTTTGTAATTGCACAAGAAGAGTATTAAAAGCATTTAAATGATCAGAAATCGATGTACCTTCCTTCATTCGCAAACTGTACAACTGTCGCTTCAGGAGAATCCTATTGGTTAAGGATTTGGTCATGTACAGTTTCTTCAGTTTCGTCCAAAAAGTAGCAGTTGTTGTCTCCGACACGATATTAAACAGGACATCATCAACCAGACACAGTCGAATAGCACTTATTGCTCTTTCATGCATCTCGGCCCACTCATTATCAGTGATGTTGTAAGGCTGTTTGGATTTGCCCAACAATGCATTTGCCACACCATGTTGAACAAGCAAATCGTACATCTTCACCTTCCAGATCTCGAAGTTATTTTTTCCATTAAACTTCTCAATTTCAAACCGGGCACTCTGAGTTTTCGCCATTTTGTATCAAGGAAAAAACACAATAATCTCCAAAATCCAACTTTTAAATACCAGCAATTAAAAAAAAACTGTCTATGCCTTGTAGCCTTTGCTTTTAAAAAAAAAAACTTTTTGCTGTGCAAAATTACAGTAAAAAAAAAAATTGAGTATCAAACTCCCTATAAGTGCATTGGAATTGAGTCATCAACATCAAGTAGTATGGGTCCCTCATTATCGACATATACCAATCTTTTCGCGAAAGTAATACATCCCTTTCAATAAATAATGGAAACCTTTTTCAATAACAATAAGTTGCAAACATGGCCTTCACACATGTGATCGGTGCCAAGTATATAATACTCTAGGTTAACCATATATGATATGGGGAAATATAAAACAAGACACATATGTCACGGCATCCATCCTTTATTTCGATGATGGCATCATGTTTATGGTGGCATGGGGATGTGGAACGAGTGTTTCTTTATATTTCGAAACCCGTTAGTAGCTTCTATTTACCTAAACAGGCATATTTGCAACACATTTAACTATATAAAATCATGAGTCTGCTAGATTTATATGCACAAATAAATCTGGCAAGGTTTCAATTAACGAGAAATGATGCAGAAACCTGTCAATACGCACCACTATGCAGCAATACGCACCTCTGCACAGTGATACGCACCAGCACCCTCAAGCAATAATTACAGGCTCCACGCAGCATTAACACGCAGGTCTGGTCTGTTGGTCTTCCACGCAGCAGTGCAATCATTTGCAGGTTGTATAAGCTCCACCTCCAGCGTCAACGAACCAAGTTTAGAATGTGGCCGACTAGTTCTCCACCTGCGGGGATATGGCAATACCCGCTATCCACCTAGCACTAACACGCACCCGCAGCCAGTAATCCCACTGCCACACAGTTTCAATAGCTCAACAATTCAACGCACCATTCTATGCCAGTCTTGGACCCGCCACTCCTCCGCTGCACAGCTCTGATACCAATTGTTAATATAAAAGTGGGCAGCAAGATAAAAAAATATACACAACAAATAAGTCATATGTAGAACACACAACAGATTAACGTGGTTCACCCAACCAATCTGGGCTACGTCCACCAAACATAGGCATCGACAATCTTTATTAATCAAACACGAGATTACAAAATTAATCAAGTTCCTCACAAACTCTCTCTCCAAAAAATAATATGTATGGATACCTGTTTTATAGCAAGGAGAATCTAACTGCCTCATAAATCCTCTCACATCAAATTTAGGATGCATTAACTCTCTCCCAAAAACCTGGAGCTAATCTAGCAGCAAATTCCTATTGTTGTCACACACTGAGATTTTTGCCTATTTTAATGAAACAGAAAATCTCAACAGATATTGACGTCCAATGAATTCAAATTAATGTTATTGTAATTTAGCAATTAAAACAAAAATGCTTTCATGGATAATGAAAAAAATGCTCTTTGTCAAATATTAAAAAATATATACATGGTTATGTTTGACCTCTATTTATATGGTCTTAGTTACCAACTTTGCAGGAAATTTCATGGTTCTTGAATGCTAAAAGTACCATGTGTCCTAGATACTCTTCTATATCTCTCGTTGTTAGCATGATAAAAGTTCCTTGTTTTTCATATCCCTTTTTGTATTTTCTCATGCAATTTAACTAGAAGTATAAAAATGTTATTTCTTGCGAGAGTTATGAATACAAAAAAAATGATTAACATTTAGTTAATCTTGAAAGGACATACAAATTGTCTCCTTGCAACCCTAATCATAGTACTTATTAATATATTTTTGTTAACAAAAGACAAAATGTATATCTTTTAATCATTAAGCAATATTCCATTTTTCTACTCTTTTTTCAAGATTATGATTGTAATAAAGAGAAATGTTTTCACTACTATTTCCTTTCATGTACTTCTTCAATGTTCATAGATTTCCTCTTGTTGATTTTACAGTTATGCATTGTGCAAGATAGTTGAAAATATGGGTCTTCGAACAGGAAAGAAGTAAAAAGCATGTTGTCTATGATATACGTGATGATATTAGATATACTCTCCTTTATTCAGAGATTCAGAATCCATAAAGTTCATTACTCACTTGTACCTACTATTTTGATATGGCTCTTATTCATTGCTTTAACTGCAACATCGCTATAAATGATACAAGTGTTTTATAAGCATTTTTGTTACAAAAATATTTTTGATTTTCTTGGAAAAAATTTTGTATTTTAGTTGGATAAATAGTTCTATATATAGAAAGTCTATAATATGCTTTTAGTTATCTGAACAATTTACTTTGTTGTTATCAAACAAACTCTACATTAACAATTTTAACTATGACACATGTAAACAATTATTTAGAAATTACTAAATCTAGCATTTACGACTAATTTCAACTAACTACCATCCAAAACTAGTTTTAAGAAACTAAAATCCAAAATATTATTTAAAGATTTACTAATCTAGTTTTTATTGATAATATTAAGTAAATAGCAGACAGAAGATAATGGTAAAATTACATATGTAAGTCATTTTTCAATATCAATTATAGTTAAAATATGAGCATAAATTTATTTTATGGAAGGAGAATAATAAACTTTGTGTTACTACTGATGTTCTTTGTGATTCAAAATAAAAACATAATACTCACTCATTCCATCATCCACGTTCCATAAGAAAAATTATACATAAGATATAATTTAAAAATTTAAGCAATAGTTTACATTCCTGTTCTTAGATTTACAACGAACCGTTTTTCTTGAGTGCATCACAAAATAAATAAATAAGAAAAAAAATGTGTTAAACAAATATGACTAGAAAGTCTACATGATTAGGAATTTTATTATAAATAATTTAAGCAACCTCTACACTGTAAAATTACTCGAACTAGCTAACTTGCTGAAATCACTTGACTATGCTATAGTGGGGAGATAAAATAAGGGAATCAAAAAACAAAGAAATGTCCTGAGTGTAGAATGTACGCAATAAAGGGAATAACTTATTATGGTATAGTCAAAATTTAGATATAACAAATTAATCATAAAATAAAAAGGGGTTGACTGGTCATGTGAATAATATTATCGTTTGGTGATTCGTCTGTAGTTCGTTTTTTAATAAAGATTTATAAAATAAAGGGAATAACTTACTATGATATAGTCAAAATCGAGATAAACAAATTTATCATAAGATAAAACATGGTGGACTCGTCATGTGAATAAAATATTATTATTTGTTGATTTATGTGTAGTGTGTTTTTAATAAAGATTTTCAAAATTTTTCGTTTCACTTTTTATTGTTTGTTTGTTATATGCGCAATTTAATGAAGGACAGGAGTTGTTCAGAAGGTTATGGAAATTCAGTCATATTTAGAGAAAATCTAGCTAATATTTTTGTAAATCTAAGTTATAGTTATTAAACTTCAAAATTTTAGGTGTCTTAGACGTTGTTTATGGTGCTGAATCTATTTCTAGTATCAAAAACACTATTCAAACACTACATCTACAAGATTTTTGAAACTTTTTTACCCAGATTGGACCATTTTTAGCCATCCAAGCAATTCCTCTGCCTCGTTAGACAACTCCTTTCTCATATCAATAGTAATTTTTTTAATTTTTTTATTCTGGAAAACAAAAAAAATAGACTTATTTACAGGGAATTAGCATACACATTCACTTGCAATTTTCATGTTTTCCTAAAAAAGATTTTAAGGTTTTAGATTATTGTGCCCGCATGCTATTTTTTGGAGTATTGTTCAAAGAAGATTTCTCGGAGTATTGTTCAAAGAGGATTTGAAGTATACTAACTACCAATTTCAAAAGGCAGTAGTCTATAACGCGACTTTTTGAAAGTCTTTCCGGCGGATTTTTCCGGTCAAAATCCGGCAGCAATTCATTGGAATCTCAAGTTTGATAGCTAGTTTCTGCACAATCAATGGCTCCCATGGGTTTTTCAGGGCGCTGAATCCAAATATGCAGTTAAAAAACTATTTTAACTGCTAAAAATCAAGATTTAACCTCATTTCTTCAGCCGGATTCCGTCACCGGAATCTCCAAAAAGTCGCATTATAGACAACTCCATTTCAAAAGCCTTTATTTAACCATAATTTCATTTATTTTAGATGGTCGTGAGTGCAATTTCAAATTTAAATTAGTAAATCTTATGTATGCTTTATCCAAATTTAAATTGAGAAAAGGCCGTACAAGTTTCAACCAATTATGTGTAATAATAATGTTATTTATTTATTTTATTTTTTTGCAAATTTTTGAATTCAATTCCAAATTTTGAGTTGTTAAAACTTATATATTCTTTCTTAATGCTTACAAACTTTTAAAAGGTCAAAAAACGAAAAATCTCCAATTAAAAACTTAAGATTTTAAGGTGGTTTGGTTGCATGCTCATTTTTTAAGTCATGTTACAATAAAGAATGAATTAAGGAAACATAACAATATTTAAAAACAATTATGTGCAAGCATAATGATATTTTTCTTAAAATTTCTTCAATTCAATTTCAAATTTTAAAAAGAAAAATTTATATATCATATGTTATTGTTTATCGGTTATACAATAGGGACAAAAGGAAAAAAGAACAAATTGAGCACATTAAAGAAAAGATTATGAGCATGGATGTTGGACCAACACAACAAGTGAACTTTAGCTCATTACTCATGTCAGATATAATCTATAAGATAAAAAAAGTAGTTATATGGTGTGGCTAGAGATATTTTAATACTTTGAGCAAAGGGAATGGTTAAAAATTCAAAGAGGTAATGAAATCAAGAACAAAATGGTTGAAAAAATCATAGTAACAAAGTTACATAAAGTAGTAACTAGGGCCATAATTTTTTTCATATTATGACATGATTTATGGATTCTCTCTCGCGCTAGTATTAAAACCCTAAAAATATCTGACCATCAAGAACTAGTGATAGCCTCGTGGAAATATGAAGTGTTATCGGCCATGTATAAACTTAGCACTCCACAAATCTCACTTACTTATGGATTTTTTCATAAATGTTGAAGTACTATTTTGAAGAAATCTCACAAGAATTATGATATAGGAATTGAGCAATGGTTGAGAGAATAATAAGAAGGTTCTGAGCTCAAAGGAAAAAGGGACTATCCAATAGCTAATTTTAAGAAACCTGTTAGATTTCTTATTAAAATGTTAAGAAAATTATAGGGGGGAAAATATCTTGAGCTTTGTAAAACTAAATGGATCGAAATAATCCATACCATTTTGAATAAACTAAGTTGAGTTGTTGTCAGAGAAGATCACAGACTGAGTGAAGTTTTCAATGTTATCTCCCCTCGGATTCAATTATATTTTTTTGTATGTCCTCATATTTGTTAAACGTTGTTATTGTCTTGGCCACATTTTCCCTCATGAAATGGAATTACCTGTCTAACAAGAAACTATCGATTCAAAATTATGCTCCAATTCTATTGGAGCCTAATCTTAAAATACCATTTTTATGATATTTTCCACTATGTTTTAATTCCTTTGCATCAAATCCTATTTGGAACAATACTTCCCAAGATATGTGATAATATGAAAGGCCTTGAATCAATAGGTCGATGGTTTGCTAAAGAAATATTTTCCTACATTGGAGTTTTTGGCAGCAATGTTGGTCCCCATCATTTTCCCCGATATATTACAAAAATAATTGCTTTGAGAGAAGTGACTAATCAAGTTGTTTTGTATGGGAAAGCCAAAAAGCTTAGTAATTCTAAAAAAAAACCCTAGCCTAATTTCTCAATGAAGTTTGGTGATATTAATATCTGAGACAAATGGAACAAAATCATATAAGTTGAAGACCTTGAGGAAATATGGTTATTTACATTGCCTCATTATGACTATGATCGTCAAGCTTCCATTTCCAATCATTATATAGTAATTAGTTATTTTAAAAATCATATTGATTAGGAACCACCTTTCGATGTGGTTTTACATGCATTGATGATTTTCAACAAGTTGTCCAAAGAGGTAAACTCCTACGTAGAGAATTAAGACAACAATTGCAAGAATTTCAAGGAATTGTACACAAATTTTCTAAAGCAAAAGGATTTATACCTCAAAAATTCATTCAAAGAGTTAAAATATATTAATCTTTTTCAATTTAATTCCAATGAACTCACTTTAGAGGCTTCTATTATTTCTGAAAAGGGAAAAGTCGTAGAAATTAAAAATTTGGAATTTTTTGTTGTCACAGGTGAAGAAGTTGAATCCACATCAATAAAAAATATGAAATACGAATAGGAAAGTACAAGAAGAAAAAAGACTCTAGAAAAAGAAGAAACAAGTGAACATGAAATTATTGTCATTAATTATTCTAAGAAAAAAGAAAGAAAAACTAAAAATTCCAGAAGTCAAAGAAATCGAAGTACCTAAGGACAACGAAAAACAAGTATCTACCAAGACCAGTGCCAAGGAAAATGAAAAACAATGGAAACATATACCAACGTGGATATTGTATCTACAGTATCTCCTAAGATATTAGTAACATTGGTTTCTACTAAGATTCTTTTGGGAATCATTCTTGTTTAAATTGGTTTCTACATTAGAACGAATTGAAGATACTATTCCATATTTGATAGATTATTATTTTAATAGTCATACAAAATCAGTTGTCCGAAGAACATAGAAAATAAAACATGATAATCTAGAAAGTATATATGAATTCGACGGAAGCTCATGGAGAAATAAAAGGAAAATCTTAGGAATCTTCCCAAGCTTTAGGAGGTTTTGTCAATTATAATAATTATCATTTGAATGAGCTTGCATCTTCATACAATGAAAATTTATAAAAAATTAAAGTATTGGAGGAAAAATTGAAGAAAAATAAGTTGTTCAATGAAGAAAACTAGAAATTGCGTTTTGCTAACTTAGTTCAAGGATTTATTGTAGAAAAAGAAAACATGTAGAATGATATTCATAGATAATTGGAACACGGAAATTAAAAACATGAACAACATATTCAACAATTTAGAAAGTCACATGAAGATCAAATCCATGTCTAGAAAGAAGAAGTAGAATACAATTATGCCATTATTGTCCTAACTTAGCTACTGTTATAGGCTATTTTGTCTCATCTAATCAATCAACCTTTGAACTGGATCATTCACATTCTATTCCTCCTTTACATCATCATTGAAAAAATCCCTATGCATGAATATCTTATTCCTTAGAGTTTCTGCCATAAATTGCATCATCTAAGCTAGTTTTAGGACCAATGCATCATGTCCTCTTGTTGAACTGTGTTCACCTATAGGTTTCTCCACTGTGGCTTACATTGATCACCTATACGTTTCTCCCCTTCACACCTACGTTGGTTCTAGAAATTCAGAAAAAAAAAAAAAAAAAAAAAAAAAAAAAAAAAAAAAAAAAAAAAAAAAAAAGAAAGAAAGAAAGAAGAAAGAAGAAAGAAGAAGAAGAAGAAGAAGAGAGGGTCCTAAAGGTTGCATTTTCAGAAACTTCAAGGATCTGTTGTAACCATTTACCTAAGATAAAAATTTTGAATTCTATCCTATCCTACATTGGAGTTTCCATCCCCTATCCTTATATATCATCCTCCCATCAATATTGGATCTCTATCCTAATATGGGTAAAAGAATAAGAACTCCCAACTCACTTCACTCCTCTATATATTTGCATCCTTCCATATACAAGGGTTTGGATTTTGGAGAGTGATTCTACCCTTATGTTGTTATTGAGAAATTTATTGTTTCATGCATTTAGGGTGATTGGAGGTACACAATGTGGAAAGTGAAGGACGAGCGAAAAACTTGGAGGAGCTCTTCAGAAATATGAGCACCTATCTATGCTTGTAACTCACTCCATTTGTCAATACAAAGAGTTATTTGTTTTCATATATTTGATGTGGTTATTTCATGTATTTCAGTACAATATTTATTTGTTGAATGACTACATAGATGATGCTACACAGATCTCGTGGTTTCTTGGCTTCTGTTTTCTGGTTGTTCATGTTCTAATTCTGGCAACTGGAGCTAGGATCGGAGCATTCAAGCTAAATAAGGAGCGAAAAATATGAAATTATTCCAAGTAGGTTTCATTCCTTCATCTAATTACTTTAAGAAAAACATTGGGTTCTTTGTCTTTCTATTGTTCTAGGTTACCCACCAAACCTATGGGAGATATTTTTGTCTGCAATCATAAATCTCGCATAAAAAAATTACTAACTCTAATGGGGAGTGGTGTATTTCCTTGGTGGTTTCTTTGTCAATTTTTTTTCTTTACCTCGTTCATAGATCTTTCTTACTTTAACCAGCGAAGTACAAACCTAGAGAGTGATTTAATTGAGTCTTTTTTTGCATTTTTTGAGTAGGAATCCTCTTTCCATGGACAAACGCACCCTTTGGTTTATCAAAAAAGTGTTTCACCCCACCTGGGCCCTCTCCATCTTTGTGTTGCAACACAATGGTGCCTCTTCTGCACCTACGTTGATCCCTGCTTTTTAACAAAATTTTCCTTGTTTTCTCATTGTTTCTTTGATCAACCTACTTCCACCTAACCTTCCCTAAGTCTTGAGTGGATTGTGGTATCTCTAAAGCCTCAATTTTCTTTTCATTTATGTGTGATTCCCTTTGGTAATTATTGTATTTTATGGAGGTTACAAAACAAGAAAGAAATGAAACCGACAGGAAAATGAATACAACCACAGAAGTAATAACTCAGGATTTGCGTGGTAAAACCTTGACAGAGTGTCAAGGAAACATCCATGAGGCAAGGGATTGGAATCTCTATTCGATCAATAAAATTCTCCTTACAATAGCTCGGGAATTCATCAGTTTTATATGAACCTCCTCAGTTAATAATTGATGTTTTGGTACAAAACTAACTTGTTAATAACTAATAAATTTTACCCAAATTTACATAATTAGTCGTCAAGTTCCAGCAGACTCCACCTTGACAACAATTTTCCTAATCCCTTTCCCATGCCAATTCATCATCTTTTCTGCAAGCCAAGAGAAGCTAAACACCATCATAGCTTCTCTACTGTAACTGGCTTTGTGAATATGTCTACACAATTCCCTCACGTATGCACCTTTTGAAGAGCTACTTTTCCTCCATCGATCACATCACTTAGAAAATGATACCTTACATCAATGTGCTTGGCTCTGCTATGATCAGCAGGATTTGTAGGCAAGTGAATAGCAATTTGACTGTCACAAATTACATTCACTTTCTCCTGTGTCCTTCCAATCTCATCAAGTAGACCCTTTAACCAGATTTCTTCTTTAGTGGCATCTAAAGCAGCTATATATTTCGCTTCATTAGTGGATAACGCAATTGTTTCTTGAAGATCTGACATCCAACTAATTTCTCCACCTGCAAGTGTAAAGACATAACCTTTAGTAGATTTTCTTTTGTCCAATTCACCTGCATAATCAACATCTACATATCCATAATACCAATATTTCACTACCATTAAAGATGATGCAATGGTCATTTGTGCCTCTTAGATGTCAAAGCACCCATTTCACTGCTTGCTAATGTTCTTCACCTTGATTTGCTATGAACCTACTGGCAACTCCAACTACATGTGAAATGTCAGGTCTTTCAGATACCATCACATACATTAAGTTTCCTACAACATTTACATATGGTACATGAGACAAATACTACTTTTCTTCATCAATTCTGGGACTCAAAACTGAAGAAATCTTAAAATGGGAAGCTAATGGAACATTAACATGTTTCACATTTTTCATACAGAACTTTTCAAGTACTTTCTCCACATACCTCTGTTGTGATAACCAAAGCTTACCATTTTTCCTGTCTCTGTGTATCTCCATGCCCAAGATATGTTTTTCTACTCTAAGATCCTTCACATCAAATGTCCTAGAGAGCTGAGCCTTTAACCTGTTGATCTCTTCCATGCTTTTTCTTGCAATAAGCATATTGTAAACATACAAAGCTAGGATAATGAATATGCCATTGAAAGTTTTGATGTATACACAATGATCATACTCATTTTTAATAAAGTTCTGGCTCACCATGAAGGAGTCAAACTTCTTGTACCATCGTCTGGGAAACTACCTCAGACCATACAATGATTTTCTGAGCTTGCAAACTAATATTTTGTTGCGACCTTGTACAAAACCTTCTAGTTGTTCCAAATATAACTCTTAATTGAAATCACTATGTAGAAAAGCTATTTTAACATCTAACTGTTCTAACTCAAGGTTAAGTAATGCAATTAGTGCCAACACAATTATGAATAGAAACAAGTTTTACAACTAGTGAAAAAATATCATGAAAGTCGATACCTTCAACCTGAGAATACCCTTTTTCCATCAGTCTCACCTTATACCTTTCAATACTTCCATAAAATTTCCATTTCAGTTTGAAGAACCATTTGCAGCCAGGAACACTTCTCCCTTCAGGAATTTCTACAAGATTCCATGTATTGTTCATGGCTAAGGAATCCATTTCTTCTTCCATAGCCATTTTTCATTTTTCGTTATAAGTATCATCTACTACTTCTTGATAACAACAAGGTTCCCCATCTTCAATAATCAAAGAAAAAGATGAAGCAGAATCTTCATACCTCTTGGGAGTTTTTTTTCCCTTGTAGACCTTCTTAGAGTGACTGGTTGCTGACTTGGTTCAGAAACTTGAACTTGTTCAGAAACTTCAACAACTTCCTTTTTATCTTCAACACCTTTTTCTCCAGAACCCTCTTCTTCCTTTTGATTGTCACCGAAAAATCTAGCCTCCAACTGAGCTTGTTGATTTGGCGATACGTGTTCTTATTCAATTCTTTCAACATTTCATTTTAAAAGAGAATATCCATCAAATGTTACATCTCTACTAATGACTATCTTCTGCGATGTAGGATCCCACAACCATTATCCTTCCACTACCTAGTCATACCCAAGAAAGACATAAATTTTTGATTTTGGATCTAATTTTGAACATTGAATTTTAGGAATAAGAGAATAAGCATCACATCCAAATATCCTTAAATGTGAATAATCACAAGACTGACCTATCCAAACTTCTTTAGGAATTTTACAATTAATTGTTACTGAAGGTGATATGTTAACTAAATAACAAGCGGTGGCTACCGCTTCTGCCCACAACTCCTTTCGCAAGTTAGCATTATTGATCATCCTTCTAGCTCTTTCCATAAGAGTCCAATTAATACATTCAACAACACCATTTTTTTGAGGAGTATAAACAACAGTTTTGTGTCTAACAATTCCTTCATCCTTACAGTATTGTTCAAATTCTATTGAAGTGAATTCACCACCATTGTTAGTTCTTAAACATTTAATTGATTTGCGTGTTCTTTTCTCCACCATTCCTTTAAATTGTTTAAAGATATTGAATACATCAACTTTATTTTTTAGCATAAATACCCAAACTTTATGGGAGAAATCATCAACAAACGTTAAAAAATTTAGAGCACGTCCATATGATACAACAAGCGAGGGTCCCCACAAATCAAAATGAATATAGTCTAAAATATCTTTACTTTTATGATTTCTAGTTTTAAATCTCTGTTTACACTATTTTCCATACACACAATGTTTACAGAAATCCAACTTCAAAGATTTCAGATGAGGAAGAGATTTATGTTTCATCAGTATCTGAAGACCTTTTTCGCTCATGTGACCCAATCGCTGATGCCATAGGCGAGTACCTGCTTCTTCTTTTTCTGACACAATTGCTGCTTCACTGATCTGAGTACTTCCTTTGAGTTTGTAAAGACTTTCGACCTTTTCTGCTTTCATAATGAATAGGGAGCCTTTAAATAATTTCAACACACCATTCTAGCTTGTAAAATTATAACCATCCAAATCCAACACTCCCAAAGAAATCAAATTTTTCTTCAAATCAGGTACATGTCTAACACTAGTTAATGTTCTCACTGTGCTATCATACCTTTTCATCCTGATATTTGCCATCCTAATAGTCTGACATGATACATTATTATCCATAAACACATAACTACCATTTAAATTTTCATATGAAGTAAACCAACTTTTGTGTGGACACATGTGATGAGAAGCATGAGAGTCTAACAGCCATCTTTCAACACCCTTAGAGACATTACATGAAGTTTCATCTATCATACATAATTCTTTAGCAGATAAAACTTCATCTATCATACCTGAATCAACCTGATTTACTTCCTTCTCCGAGTTATCAAACTCTTGTTGATTCCAACAGTCTTTCTTCAGGTGTCCAATTTTATTCCAGTGCCAACATTTTGCCTTACACTTCTTTTCCTTTGATTTAGATCTAGAAGACCCACTTGTTTTTTCTCCTTTTTCCTTTGATCATCCTCTAGCTGTCATGGCTTCCGATGCAGCTGTTTCATTACTGGATTTCCTTCATACTTCTTCAGAGAAGAGAGCCCCCACAACTGATTCAAATTTCAAAGAATCAACGGTGCTCAAACTGATTGAAGTTACGAAATGATCCCATGATTCGGAAAGAGAACACAACAAGGTTATATCTTTGTCTTCTTCTTGAATTTTAACTTCCATATCTATTAATTGGCATATAAGTGTATTAAAAACATTCAATTGTTCTACAACTTTGGAACCCTCGTTCATTTGAAGGCTGTATAGTTTTCTTTTCAAATAAATTATATTGGTTAATGACTTTGTCATATATAGTTTTTCCAGTTTTTCCCATAAACCTGAAGTTGTACACTCTTCAACAATGTTGAAAAGAACTTCATCCGCCAGCCATAACCTGATGGTACTGAGAGCTCGGGCATCCAAGTTCTCCAATCCAAATCAATCATGGTTTCAGGTTTCTTATTTGCCCCGTCCAATGCCTTGTGCAACCCGTTTTGCACCAACAAATCCTTAATTTTCAGTTTCGAAAGAGAAAAGTTGCTCTTGTTGGTGAATTTCTTCACCTCGAACTTTGGATTCAAAATTTTGGTAATTTATTTCTAATTTTCTTCTAGATTGTACTTCTAGGGTTAAATTTCACCACAATCTGCTAGCAACTAGGGTTTCTTTCTTTTGAACAAAAAAAAACTAATTTTGTTGTCCCCTTTTTTAAAACCTTGATTTTTGTCTTCAACTAGGCTTTTTTTAAACAAAAAAACTAATCTTGTTGTTCCTTCAAATTAATGAAAAACCCTTTGTTTTTCTTTTCTTCAAAAAACCCTTTGTTTTGCTTTCCTTCAAATTTTATTGAAAAAACCCATTTTTCTTTCTTTCCAATTTTAATGAGTTTCTGGAAAAATTTCCAAGGAAAAAAAATTGCTTTCAAATTATTTAAAAAATACCCAGACTTATGCTGCTGATCAAATTCCTCAGACAATACCCGTGGTTTCGTTAATTTATTATTTCCTTTCTCTGGTCAATGTAGAAACAGAGACCAACTGGCACTGGCAACATGTAAAGAATGGTTCTATTTGATCACACAAGGTCTTCTAGTAGTTTGCAGTAGCTTCTTCAGCACCTAGAGAATGGGTCTACTTAATAAGCAATAACATGCAACAATGAGCCTCCACGCTTCACGCTGCAATGAGCCTCCATGCCATGCAGCAATGAGTCTCCATGATCTCCAAGCAACTGGTTCTTCTCACCTTCACACAGCAATGAGCTTCTGCTCGCCTTCACGCAACAATGAGCCTCCATGATTTTTTTCTTTGGTCCACACATAGATTGCCCTTTTTTTTTCACACGCAAATTGCTAACTCAACTCAACTCACCAGCTCTGGTATTGATTGTAGTTTATGGATTTTAGAAAACAAGAAATAAATGAAACTGACAGGAAACTGGATACAACCACACAAGTAATAACTCAGGATTTACATGGTAAAACACTGATAGAGTGTCAAGGAAACATCCACTGGGCAAGGGATTGGAATCTCTATTCGATCAATAAAATTCTCTTTAGAATAGTTCGGGCATTCATTAGTTTTATATGAGCCTCCTCAGTTACATAATTGATGTTTCATAATAAAACTAACTTTTCAATAACTAATACATTTTACCCAAATTTACATAATTAGTTTTCAATTTCCAACACTTATTGGTTTTTATTTCTCTTTGTTCTTATCATGAGGTCGTTTGTAAACTTGTTTTGTTTAATCATTGATCACTTGGATTAATTGTTGTTCTAGTCCTCATTTTGAAAAGTGAATTTGAATTAGTGATTAGACTTTACATCTTAGTTTTCCTCATTTTCAAAAATTAAGTTTGGTGGAAAGAAAAAATCTTGCATTGAAATTTAGGGTTTTTGAAGCTACATTGATTTAGGAACAGTTGCATAAAAATGGAATTGCATTGTGCATCTTGTTTGTTTCCTTTTCAATGCTACATATTGTTTGGCTCTTCCCTTCCTTAGCTCGATTTGCATTGAAGAGAAATATTCCATTTCCTCATGCTAGATTTTCGTTTTAGGGAACTCAGGTGAGTTCGTGGTGAGCCATAAAACTAAAACATAATTCAAGAGCAAACTAAGGAGCATTTTAACATTAACATAAACACATAGAGGTCTAGGCTAGAGATGTATTCCAACATTGTTAAATGTAGGAGTTATCATTGTTTTCCAGCCTTGGATTTGAGGGCTGAAATCCCATTCCACATATCTGCGTGTATAGGATTATTCTCCACATATATTTCGCTATATTGGTGGCTCTTCTGACAGGTAAAATATAAGAAATTCTCTCATCAAATGGTTACATATTATAAAATACTACTGCGAACTACACTACCATGTTCCGTTAATTTGTTTTGGTAGCCCTATTAGGGTGTTATTCATCCATAGCTAACCAAGTCAACCATCTTGTATACCTTGATACAACAAAGACAAAATTCAGGGATATTTTTTGCATGTACATTAATTCCTTGGTTCACAAAGGTGTATATTGTAGTTCAGGTTTGCTTGGTAAACCTTTATGCCTAGTTACCCCTCTGTTTTATTTTGTGTCTTTAATTTATAAAATCAACTAATTGACCACGGAACAACATCCTCTCCATTAAAAAAATCCTTATTGGATCTTAGGTTGAGACCAATGGCAACAGTTCCAGAGTCTACCAATCAATGGAACCCCTCTTAAGAGAATCTTTGTCCTTTTCCTTGTTTTTGAAATATTGTTGCTCCTTATATTGCAACGATGTCCCTTCCTGGATTTATGATTGGTTTGTTAATTTCGTTATTTTCAACCCCTATGGTTTTGAATGTCTAAACTTATTCTCAACTAAGTTCACCTGTAACTGAAAAACATCAGCCTCATGTTGATCCTAAAGTTGACCTTTTTCCTTCTTTACGTGTTGTTTATTCATCCCTTTATTTCTCTTCACCTAGGGAAAGTATTGATTCTAGTAACTAGGAAGCTCAGACGAAGAAGAAAAGGAAGAAGAAGAAGAAGAAGAAAAATAATAAGTGGGGTACCCAAGCAACCAATGCAATAGACAAAAATAGTATTGAAAAGTATTCCAATCAACCCAATGAATTTAAATTCCCTTGCATGTTATGTAAGGGTCACCACCTTTTTATAGATTCGCATAGTATTCCAAATATATTAGAAGTGTCTTCCATAGGCTCACATCGGCCTTTTTCGTCTTCTTCTGAAGATCATGCTAGTGACAAACCCTCAACTAGCCACAGTAAGGTCCATGGGAAAAATGGTAAGGTTAAATGTCCCTATAACTTATGTGAATGGAATCATCCTATTCAGCTTTGTCCTTATATGGATGAAGCCTCAAAAGTGTTGGAAAACCTTACAACTTCTTAGCCATGACTTCTAGGTCGTTACTAGAAGCTTTCTCCCAATCCTCCGCTAGTTTATAAAGTGATCAATCAGAATCTGAATCCAATCAATCCCACTGTATCTGAACATGAATCCCATGAGTCCATTCCCGACAAACCATTGGTTGATAAAATGGTTGATTCTATTCCACCTTTAATTGATCATACCTTTCTCGTAGAGAGTGAAATTCATATTTCTCAGGTTCTTCTCGTTTATTCATATTCCAATGAACTGGGGGGAAATCCTCTCATTCTAATGGCACAGGGGGAGAAACATCCCGTTCCCATGATATAAGGGAGTAGATCTCCCATTCCCATAACACAAGGGGGAAATTATCCCATTCCCAAGCACCCCCTCCAAGTAGCATGGTCACTTCCTTTGATTGGAGATGACTGACACGATATCTTCTTCCTTCTTATGTGTCCTTCCATATCATAGTACATGCTTATAATGTGATCGTACCAAGAGGAATCATATATGAACGTGGATCTATTAGTATTTTGTCCTCAGCTACTTGGCAAGCTTTATTTTCTCTGTAGTTTGTGCCCATTACCTAAAATTTGTTGGCCTTTAACAGAGGAATTGTTCAACCATTAAGGATCCTTCCTAAGTTTCCTATTACTTTAGGAGGAAATATTTTCTATATCGATGTGATGGTAGTCCAAGGCCCTTTTTATTTTAATTTACTCCTTGGGAGTGACTATGTTTATGTCATGGGATCTCTTGTTTATTCACTCTTTCATGTGATGTGTTTCTTGCATTATGAAAAAATTGTGACTATTGACCAACTTTCATTCATTGGTCCTAATTTGATTCCCAATCAATTAGATTCTATAAATTCTCCTTATATGCAAGTGGTATCTTCCCCACCACACATTAATTATGTGGCAGCCTATCCCATTCACATACCTACTATTGAATATGAGCCTATCATTGTCTGCTCAACATCTTTCGACCTAGATCTACTAGGTGATATGGTGTATCGTTTATTGAGGGCATTGGAGCCTAATGTTTCCATTGGATACCTTGATATATATCCCTCCCAGAGTGTTGTTCTCCCATCTGATGATAACCTCTTGGAATCCATGGTCTCTCATAGGCCATGCTCAAGATTGGAGCATAGTTTTTTTCTTTTGTCAAGCACCTTAAAAAATGAAACAAGGTCTTGGTGCAGAGTTCCTTTCCTCATGTCAAGCTCTTTAAAAAATTAAATAGGTTCCTCTAAGCATACTTCTTTTCTTGTGTCAAGCTCATTAAAAAATTAAACAAATCCCCTTTGAATTAGAGTCTTAAATTAAATATCATAAAATCCCAGTCGATTCTTTCACTTCATCTTGTAAATGAACTTTCATTCCATCCACATGTTAGTACCCAATAATCTACTTAGGTTAATGGAATGAATCTTGGGGGCAACCTACCTCGAATTGAGTCATTATCATGGGGGAATGCAAACTTATTTCAAGCATAGTTTCCTACGTTTCAAGCTTGCATAAAAATGAAACTAATTTCAAGCATATTTTTTATTTCTTTCAAGCTTGCGTAGAAATGAAACCAATTTCAAGTATAGTTTCCCATGTTTCAAGCTTTTATAAAAGCGAAACCATTCCTATTTTATCCCTCATGATTGCCATTTTTATCATCCTATTTTTTCCAGATGAGCACTGGTTTTTTTATTCCATCATCACCATCATCTTAGCTGATCATACTCTTTCACTTGGTTATTTTACCCTTTCCTAAGGAAAAACTACAATCAGTGGTATTATTAGCCAACATCTTTACCTTTGCATTTTTCAGTAGTTCCATCATGACCGAAACCAATTTATACCCTTTATACCACTCATTCCTCTAGGAGGAGTCCTCTTTCAAATCTTTCCAAACTCCCAAAATATAAAAAGGTTGTCGAGCACTTGGGTTTTTGAACTCCTAAAAGTAAATGAAAAGATGTCTACTCAGTATAAGTTTAACCCTTTTCTATACTAAGATAAACTATTTACAAAAAATGAATACCTCAGTCGAACATGGCTAAGATGTTCTTCTGAATATTGTTTTCTAGATTCGACTTGAGAGGCTATATACGAAAAGGGACATATTAACTTTTCTTTTCCACCTCTTTTTCAAACTCCCAAAACATGAAAAATATGTCAGGTTTTACCTTTGCTCGACTCGTTTTGCCTTCCAAATATACTCTAAGGGTTTCATTTGAAGGGTGAACTTTCAGAGATTCAAGCATATGCTATCCTCCTCAAGTTTATGGAAAAATAAAGAGGTACTGACCAGTATGCTTGGGGAAATTGAGAAAACAGGGTACTCCATTTGTTAATGAAAGTGAGTTGCTCTTGAACATGACACTCTTCCACTTCATCTTCGTGGTTGTTGGGTTGGGTAGTCTGCTTGTCTTTCGGTTCACCATACCTTTACATAGTCTCTATTTTGGCTTTGGGTCAATGCTACCAACAACATTTAATGTCACTATTGTGTTCAAGAGATTCATTTAGATTATATTTGTTACAATACTCTTAAGCCTTCATCACATTTTTTCCTTTCCTAGTCCAGTTCCATATATGAATCGTTTTGTCTCAATCATTATACTTGTTTCATGTCATTGATGGGGGATACAACAAGGCCTTGCTTTGATGGGTTGCTTCCTCTCAACATCAACACATTATCGAAGAAGTTGACTTAGAAACACCCATCGATACCACGCTGCTTGCATACATCAATGGAATTTTTCCTTTCTCTCAATGAAAGTTTTACATCATTGGCCTTCTACCGAAAGATATCATGTGGTGTTTGAAATCAACTCATTTATTCACACAATGTAGATTGTACTTAAATACCTTGAGAGCCATTAAAATTATTAGTGGTTTATCTCGCGTGTGTTAATGACTTATGTCATTGGCTTGTAATTAGATGGTGTCTACCATGTTAAAATTTAGTTGATTGATTCATATAATTAAACTCATATGTTGGTTGGCTGTCTGAATGAAGTATAAGACCCAAGATCTAGTTTTTTCCTTTCAAGTTGTGATTCCTGGATTATAGAGGATCACTGTGTATCATGGCTATAATCATACTGACAGTTATCTAGTCATAGGTCCACCATTAGTCATCAGTGGACATGTGTTTTGATCATTGTACATGTAATCTTAGCTTATTTCCAGACTATGAGTATGCCTCCCTCAACAAAAGAATGTCATGATGTAAATCTATTGTAATAGAAGACAGTCACATCAACTTCTCTTGATTACGACTTATCACAAGATAAAGAACTTTAGTCATTAGTCATCATCTCTGACTTTTCACTTTAGGGGGGCACTCTATTATAGGCTACTGTGTCTCATCGGATCAAACAGCCTCCAAACTGCATCATTCATATCCTATTCCCCCTTTATATCATCATTCACAAAGCCCTATGCATGACACTCTCACTTGCCAAATTTTCTGCTCTAAACTACAACATCTGAGCTAGTTTTAGGACCAACACATCATGGCCTCTTGCTGGACTATATTCACCTACAGGTTGCTCCACTATGGCATGCATTGATAACCTATAGGTTTCTCCCATTTGCACCTACATTGGTTCTAGAAATTCAAGAAAAAGAGAGAGAATCACAAAGCCTCCATTTGTAGATGCTTCCATGATCTCTTGTAACCATTTCTATCAGATAAATTTTTTGAATCCTATCATATCCTACCTTGTATTTTCAATCCCTTATCTTAGATTTCATCCCTCCATCAAGAGTGGATCTCAATCCCAAGATTGGTTAAAGGATCAGAACTTCCAACTTACTTCATTCCTCTATGTATTTACAGCCATCCATATGTAAGGGGTTGTATTTTGGAGAGTGATTCTAACCTTATGTTGTTGTTGTGAAAACTACATTTTCAGGCATTTAGGGTGATTGAAGGTGCTCTTTGTGACAAAGGAACACCAAGTCAACAACTTGGAGGATATCTTCTATAAGATCAACACATTTTCATGGTTGTAACTTAGTTCATTTATATCAATACAAAGAGTTATTTGTTTTCCTATATGTAATGACATTATTTCATGTATTTCAATATTGTATTTATCTGTTGAATGAAGTAGATACATTATGCTACATAGATCTCGTAGTTTCTCATCTAGTATTGTATGGTTGTGTAGGTTCTAATTTTGGCATCTAGAGCTAAGTTTTAAGCATTAAAGGGAAATAAGGAGCGAAACATATCACATATTCCAAGTAGGCTTTATTCCTTCATCTACAGGAAAACATTGGGTCCTTTGTCTTTCCATTGTTCTAGGTTAGCCACCAAGCTCAGGGAACATACTTTTGTCCACAATCATAAAATCAACATAATGCAACGGACATATAACATTTTAGAATTTAGTCTTTGGTTTCAGAAAAAATGTTGAATTTCATGTTGCAAGAATTGTTTTATTTTAATGTATTTTAATATTTATATACCTTTATGAGTTGGTGAAAAGGGTCTAGAATCAGTGAATACTGCACACTTGAATGTTTTTTATCAATTTTGAAATGCCATCTTCTTTCAATACCATTTTCAGTGCTCACATGTAATGCATTGTGGAATTTGTGTCAGTGCATGGTTTTAATTGCTTAGTAAATGTTTTTTATTTCATTCTATGAATTGTGTTGTTTGATTCCTAGTGAGTTTTCAATAACTTGATTTAAGATTTATTATGAAAAAAATTCACTTTACATCTTTTTATAATCAAAAATTAAAAAATTGTTGATTGGCTTGTTCCTAGTTTATGATTGCAGTACAGTAGTCAAATATAGGCAACCTTTCTCTCCTATATGACATAGAAATTATTATTAATTTACTTTAAATTATGCATATGTAGATTTTCCAGAAAATACTAAAAAAAATTAGCTGGATAGTATCAATTTCCAAAAATATTTTGGGATCTTTTATTTAAATGTTTAGCCAAAACTCATTTGTTCAATCTTGTGAATTAAACTCCAATTAGGAATTTATGTTTCGTGATATTATCCGTGTTGTTATGTTCTTTTCACCCCTTTAATTGTTGATATTTAAAATTATTAAATCATTTGTTATATGAGAATTTTGGTTGATATTAGTACATACATAATGTATAGGACTTTTGAGCAACTGTTGATAAATAGAATCCCAAGAAAATATCTTTTGTATCTGTGTTGAAAATATATATATGTTAAAATCAAATAGTTCACAATTTTTTTGTATTGCAACACCTTGTTCTTGTATATGTCGATATGAATATTATAGTAATGATTTTATAGTATAAGAGTGTGAATCATCAATAAATTGCCCATGTTCAATGTTTCTACTATCTAGTTGTTGTTTTAAGTAATTGGTAGAAATATTCTTACTACAAACGTAATAATTATAAAAAAAAATTGCAATATTTTTTTCATATTAGATATATCAAAACATAGTGCAGGTGTGCAAATAGAATCAAACAAACAATCATCACAATCATTGATATTTTTTCCATATATCTACAAACCTTGTTCACGTAAGATTTATTAAATTGGCAATATGTCAAAGTGTACAAATGAGAACTTGTATGCACATTTGCATGGGCCAGTTGCTCCAGTTATTAAAGCTACAATATCTATTGTGTTATGTAACAAAAGTGGTGCAAATTTTCCACATACAAAATTTTGATTATCTTGCAAAATATTATATTCTAGTCATCAATGGATAGATTGAATTGTAGATCTTAGTTTAACTTTAGTTTTAGATAAACAATGGGACCTTATTACAACTGCCATGCAACCATACGAAACAAAAATAAAAATAAAAAAATTAGTTGGAACTTTGATCGAGCACATACTGACTTGTTCCAAGAGGATTTTCTCCACCTAGGAACAATTGGTTTTATAAATTGAATGCACGCATATTAAATGTTCCAATCATCATTGTGTCTTGATCCATTTTCACATGCAAAATGCTTATAATATAGCAGACTCATCTATTTCTTGTTAAAATGTTGTATATGGCACATTAAAATTACCATTTTTTTGAACAATGATATACACGTTTCCTAAACAAGATACATTCCACTAATTCTCGTTGAATTGTTGTTTCTTGTTATGTATCTATGTCAAATATATCATGAAAACTGGCATGCCTATAAGTTGAAGCACATCACGACAGTGAATTCCATATTGAACTCTGTATGCATAATGAGTATGCCTAGAGTCACAACAAAATAGCTATATACACAAAGATAGAACAAGGAATTGAGAAAATAGTTGCACATTTTGTGAAAAACTTCTTTGTCAATTAGTATGTTCTTTTACTCATTTGTGTCACGTATTTAGCTTTGAATTTAGCTGCAAGTATAGAATCCAGAGTTATTAGATTATTGTTATCACAAATAAGGTATTTTGAGAAAATATGTTGTTTCTTCATATCGACTAGTTCTCATGGAAATTGTTCTTATAGCAGCTGAATACAAAGACAAACACAAAATAATGTGCATTTCTGGTCTACTTGATATTTTTTGTATATTTAGCAATCTGTTTCCAAGTTTGCGAGTAGCTTTAACTTTGTTGTCTTAACAATACATGCGACTTTTTACCGAAATCATTAAAGTGCAATTCTAATGGCGCATTCCGTTTTTGTCATATAAGACCTGAAATATGTTATTGCATGATAGGAGTCTAAAGTAGATTGAGCATCTGTGTTTCCTTGCTACACTATGATCTTGTATTCAATTGTCTCAACTGCTTTTCTCTAAATGCAATTGTAACTATATATAAATGTATTACTCGATATAAATGTAAACACAAACAGAAAAGGAAAATAGGCTTTAGGAACCAATTACTAAAATTCTAAAAAGACGTTATCGTGTCATATACCATATATACTTATGATATCAATAATTGAGCTGAGAGTCAAGAAAATAATTTCCAATGTGCACATAGTAAAAAAATTTCACAGTCTGTTGCTCCCGAGCACCTGACGTTTCAACCACATGACCAAGAACTAGAACTCGCCATATTTTTTTTTACAAATAATTGAGCCAACCTTTTGACCTTGGCATTGCTAGACTTCTCACTAACCTATCGACCTTCACATTATCGGACTATCAAACTATTGAACCTAATGAGATTAACCGACTATAGTCTACTCCTAGCTAGGATAAAATAAAAGGATCATAAAACAAAAAAAAAATATTCTGACTGTGTGGCTTCCTAACTATGCATTCGAATCACAAAAAAAATTAAAAAAACATGACCATCGTAACATTGATCTTCTACTTTTCGTGCTTTCAGAGTTAGATATTGAAACTCTAGTATCCTTTATTTTCTTGTTTTGCAATTTTTTTTTCTTTTGTTCACCATGAAATGCATAAAATAAGAGCCTTATACATTTTTTTTAAATTAAATTGCAAGTGAGATCTAGATTTCTTTGTAAAAAGTAAATACGACCTTTTGACTACTCGACCTTTCCACCAACCGACTACCAACTTTTTTTATAAATAATCGGCCCCGCCTTTAGCTTTAAGATTGTTGATTGTCAAAATACCGAGATCACGACTTCAACATTGCATGACTATGAAACTACCAAACTAATGAAACCACCTATCTATTAAATAACCTGACCTTTCATCCACTTTATTTAGAACACTATGTGACTACGATTTTTATAAATAATCCAAAGGAACTCCCGACCTCAGTATTATCTGACTGTGAAACTACACTACCTTCACACCTCAGTATTCTTGCATATCAAACTACCCGACTTTCCCACATTAGCATTTTTTACTTAATGAAATTGCTCAACTATGGTATAGTCATTTGAGCATAAAATAATTGCAATAATAAAAAAACACACACCTATTCATCCTCCCGACTATACAATCGACCCAATATTAAGTCGTACATCGAATCTAGAGAAAAAATATTAATAAAAAAATGTTGCCTCCCTGCTACCTGACCTCCCGACCATGCGACTACAAACTCGAAGTGACATAAAACAAATACAACCTGACCTGCCATGCTTGAAGTAAATGGATTTTGGAACTAATTTTCTTATGCTTTTATGAAATTTTTACTCTATCCTGCAATATATCCATTACCAACCATGTCGCTTGAATCGTGCAGATAATCCATGTATGATGAAAATCGTACAACAGTAGAATCATGCTACCACAATCACAAGTTTTCTCACCCATGGTCCTAGCTGCAACGTGATAATCCTTATCAAATTCTCTCTATAAGTTAAAAAATTTCCCTCTTTGCTTGACATTGAACATCCTTTCTTATTTTCAAGAATGGATGTGCAATGGCCCTTTGGCTCTACACCACACATACTCTTGAATCAAAATTTTTGCTTTCTCCCTGAAGGCGAAGTGTATTCTTGCATCAAATACCTCCATCTAATACTCTTGATTGTTGGTTTATATCAAGAATTCATTTCACCTATAGATCTAAATGAGCACCTCACCACTTTGTCAAAGCCATCTTGAGGCGTTCGACGGTGTTACCCTTTTGGGCTTGGGTGCTAATTACACCTAGGAATTTCTATCCCATGGAATTTATTTTCCTTCAGGTAGAGAATTTCTTGCATGGTGGCATAGGCGCTCCCGTAGTTCTTATCTGACGGAAGCTTGGATCCACTTTACATATGGCTTCCACCTACCTACCACATACCAAATATTCTAGAATGGTGGGAATGGAAGCTCATGCACAGCAAAGGCTAAATCTTGTGAAGGAACTACACTAAGACATAATGAGCCCTAGTACATTTGTTTTATGTTTCGCATATTATTTTCCTGTAATAAGAATATCTTGCAAAAAAATATCTTAATGTACACATTGACCATCTTTCTCAAAGAGAACATCTTTGGTATAGATTTGTACATTAATACAAAAGCTCTTAGAACACAATTTTCTAACTGATCTAGTTTTGCAATTTCAATAAATCGTTGAGGTCCTTAACTTCATTTATTGATTTTTTTTATGATATCACTAAATCCTTAGGGAAAACTATTATGGGACTCTTCTTCAGTCTGAACTTCATACACTTTATAATTACTATTGTTTACTATATTAACTTAGTTACTTTTTCATGGAACCATAGGACACATGTGCCTATGCATAATCAAGACCAAAATCAATATACAAATTAGGAAAATATTGGTTCACAGTTCCATAACAAATATATTCAAAACAGCATATATTCCCCTTGCTATCTATCCATATCTATTACAATGACAATTCAACCTAACCGATTAATTGGAAATTGTAATCATACAACATTTATATTTTTTGTTTGCAGTAAAACTGAAACTACCACGCTATCCACATCATCTCTTACAAGTACTTCTTTTTCTTTTGGAGCAAGCTTTTTTCCCTCACTTAGTAATGCATCCTCGTTCTTGCAATCAAGCTATAAATTTTGTTCCCTTTTCCTCCTTGCATTATTTCAAAAAGGCATAGACCTAAATATTTTCCTAATGCCATTGAATTTCATGAACCATCCCCTTTATTTCATGTAACACTAAGAAATTAATTCTTGTGGCAAAGTTAAGGTTTATTCATTGCACAATAAACTATATCATCCCTAAGAGGAATTCTCTATTCCTAGCTCTACAATCCATGTCGTCAGACTAAGTTGCCTATTTGTTTTGTTATTCCAAACATTAAAAAATATGTACATTCTTTTTAAAATGCAACATCTAAATCTTTGGTAAGACTATGACATAGAAAATAGAACTTCTGAAACCTAATAACCAACAAATATCGTTTTGTACTCTCTAGCCTTGTTTGTTGATTTGATGCAAAGTGAAGCAAATGTCAAATTGCTCTAGCTGTTTACTTATTTCTTTCCACAAATGTGTTATCTATCAAACTAGTAAGTTTAAATATTAGTATACAATTAAATAAAAAAAATTAACACAAATGTCATTTTGCCGAAAACATAGTGAAAAGTAATTCTTGCATAAAAAAAAAACTTGTTTTCTCATTCCATGTAAATAAATACCAATAAAAATAAAATCAGCTTACAAAAGAATGATACTATCAAAACCCCATGTTTTTTCTTCAATTAAGAACAATTTATAAAATCACACTTGCAAATTTAAATTCAACACTTTGAAATTAGAAAGTCAAAAATAATGATTTGGTATTAGTTTTAAAATATTTGAAATTTTTTTTGAAGCGATTGGTTAGGTCTAAACATTCCTTTTGTAAACATGAAATTCAACTATTAGTTTATTTACTTCTTCACACATAACATCATAATGAACTAAAAACACTATATGGATATGAAACATCTATACAACAGTGGGATGCCACCAACTTGCTATTATTATATTTTGTCTTTGATATTATATCTCTTTCAAAAATATTTCAATTAAATATTTAGTGCCATATCCATGTTGATAAATCAATAATATTAATTTCTTTTTACCTTTCCTTTTAAAAACTTATAAAAATATTAACCAATTGAGAAAAAACACTACTAACATATTGAACGATAAAAAGTTGTGTGGCTTAAAAGGTGAAAACGTACTTTATCCCGATACATTCTTAATCCATGGAGATCATATTTTGATCCTCATGGGTATGGCGATGTTGATGAGGGTGGTAACTTCAAAACTTGCGAATATTCATTATTGAAGAATTGATTCTGTGGAGGGATGTGGCAGTCCAGTATGAAACAAGTTGGTTACCGTGCAGCGAGGTTACTCTGCAACGTTTCCCGGACGGAGTTGATGGCGGCTGTAGTAGCGCTAGATACGATAGACCTCACAAAATTCAAACGAGGAATAGTTTGAAAAAGTTGTAGAATGTCGGTTTCCGAAGAGACGAGGAAATTGCAGACTAGTATAATCAAAATTATAGTCCATCATTCAACGACTAAATCGGTGGAAGGTCTATGTCAAAATCTTAATAACGGGACATAGAGAACAACTTCTCTTTGGGGAATAGCGTGTTAGTAAAATTACATTAAATAGTGTCCATGAATCCGGAATCTCATTTATAAAACACAAATGTGACGTTTACGAAAGTTGCAGATCAATCAAGCTATGGAATACTGAGAATTATTAAATTTTTCATTTTCCTTTAAATTTATAATACTTTTTTACATGAAATAGAAGATTTATTTAATATAAAATTATCTTGAGTTTTAAGGGACAATTTAGTTGTCCGAGTTCTTCTTTCTAAGAAACTTGTTTATTGAGAGGTCAAAGTTTTTTGAGCTCTTTGAGGTTAAGTCTTGTTAATTTAGATGACAAGTAGATTCTTTCAGGGTGTTCTACCTAATTTTCTTGTGGATTTAATGGTCATTCAATATCCATAAACCACCATGTGTATATATATATATATATATATATATTAAATTTATTTTTAAAATTTAATTTAAGTTAACACAATGGCAATCATAACTTTTGAAAGAGAGAATTACTCATTGTATAGAAAGGCATATATATATGATGTAAATATTTATATTTGTCACTAATAATAAACAATTATTTTTAAATTCAGTCCAAGTTAGATATCAAATTAGTGTATGAGGTTGCATTGTTTGTGGACAGGGACCTGTGTCTATGATTTGATTACAAAATTCTAGTGAGGTGTACATACTTTATATGTCTTTGGATTTAAACTTATGACATATTTAGAAATAGCACACATGTTCTTACCTATTAAGCAATCTAAAATTAATTCTTTTAAGATAAATTTATAAATTTGATGAGCTAGACCTTGTTGAGTAACCTAGCGCCCAGAAAATGATGTCTTTAAGTTGCAATTTGATTTCATCTCATTTTAGCAAGACTTCCTCCTTGGCATCATTGCGATACATAAACAGTGCGTTGAAAACTATTTTTAGATGCGAGAACCAATCAATGGTCTTCCATTATTTCATGTCTTCGGATTTCAAACTCCGCTTCTTTGAAATTTAGTTTCCCTATGCGACATCAATATCCAAGTCTGTTATGGTGCCTTAATCCTAACTAATGTTATTCTTCACACTTTCAATTTCCTCAGCTGTATATGGAGGAGCATGCACTCAAATGAAATTAGTCACGTCACCATCCTAAAGTTGAAATCCAAACATGAAGAGCTCTTATGAGCTCCACAAGCACTGATAAAGTTGGGCAATACCTAATGATCAAGATGTAAAGCTTTAACTTGGAAGAATAGAAACCATAGTATATATACCACAGGATAGAAAAAAGTGCACACTAGCACAGTAAAATTTATTGATGATATTGTGTGTATCCAAATCCTCCACGATATTACACCCTCATCCTCATTGACAACACACTAAAATAAGTCATTTGAAACATTCCTTCCTAGCTTTCTTAGGAAGTCAAAACTTGCACTGAGTACCGACTCATCCATTTCATACAAGCGAATGAGAGTGAGAGCGGATATGAAAAACATAACAACGTATATGGTAGGTAATTATTTCCATGAATCCAATTAAAATGATTTCCCCTTGACAAGATATCATCACTTCAAAAAGTGCATGGCAACAATGATGGTTTGTAGTCATATTGGAGAATGCATGTCCCATATCAACCCTTCTAAGGGAAAAATAAGTGAATACATTAAAATTAAATATATTTTTAATAAATTATTTTTGACAAATAGAATTTATAAATGGTTAATTTATAAAGCTAATTACTTATTAAAATATCTAAATAGTGAATTAAATATTTTATTATATAAAGAAATAATTAAAACTTGTTTGATAATTTTACAACAATATTTTGTACTTCGTTCACAAATTCTCAATGTGTAAATATTTATATTATACATTTCAATTCAACTCTCTCTCTAATTTCATTAACATTAAAAAAATCTCTATGGAGGTGTTATGTAAAAGGAACAATATGATAGTCAAGAGTGTGACTTCTCTTTAATGAGTACTTAAAATAAATAAGATAAAAAGATTCAAAGCCTTAATTAAAGGGAAAATATGATAATACATTAAAGAAAGAGAAACTTTTGTGCTTGTCAAAGAAAGCTCCTAAGTGATCATGGAGTTACCTTTTTAAGTTGCAAAACTAAAATAATGGTATGATTTCACCAAAGTTTTAGAAATCATATCTCAAAAAGACTCATGAATCCCTTATTTTTCTTGAAAAATTACAAATGTTTCTATACAGGAATAAGTGTTTTCTACATACTAAAAATAAATATTAGGGTTAAAAAACTAGAAAAAGGGAAATCTCAAGAGGCCAAAGGATAACAAGCTATGATCTTAAAAATTGAAGGACTTATCCTCATTCCTCATATACGCAAGCTCTTAAACTGACTGTTAAAGAAAGGCATCGCTAAACAAACCTTCAAGTTAAAGCCTCATTTTAATTATCTTTAAAATTGGATATAAAAGCAATCCTTCTAATTATAGGACCATTATGATTACTCCCATCTTAGTCAAGCTATATGGAAGTATTTTGGAAGTGAAGACTAGCATATTGATCAAAATACATAGAAAAAGGGCTAAAGATCAAGTTATATTTAGAAGTTATCATTGAAAGTTGTTCCATATTCTTATGCTTAGAATAATTATAGAGGAGATTCAATAGTAAAACCATTTATTTTTTATTTTTTCATTTATTTTAGAAAATATTTTGATCCTATGTCAAGAACTAACCTTTGGAATATGTTAGAAGAATTAATAATTCCTTTTGAGTTAAGAGATACTAAAATGAAGCTATATGGGAGTGTTAAGAACAAGTTTAGGGACACCAAAGGCTAGTCCAATGAAATCAATTGCAATATAGGATTCAAGTAAGGTGGTCCTATATCCTTGAGGATATTTGGCAAATACATTGATAAGTTAGAATATTGTTTCAAAAATGTTAGTTGTATCGGCTAAAAGACTATTGGTGAAATCATCAAACTTATTCTATATGCTAATGATATCCTTATTATTAGAAGGAATCCATATGACATTGATAAGAATTTGAGAATCATAAAACACTTATTTTATATTATGGATATGACCATGAACACTGATGAAATAAAGGTTATGATAATTTGGATTAGAAAGATCACCTATGATACTTCAATACATGAAAATGATAGTTGGGAGGAATTTACTTCATAAAAATATCTTGGAATCAATATTCACCTCAAGCTTATTTGCAACTATAGTGATTATGAATGGATAAATTTATGAATGAATTTGAAAATACCTCTATATTACTTGACCTTTGGTTGTGGGATAAGAAAAAAAATACTCTTTAATACTCTTGTAACTTTTATTATCTTATGTAGATGTGAACTTTGGAGATCATTGTATTTAAAGATTATTGAAAAATATACAACAGATCCAAAAGAATTATAACTTATGATCTCAAAATTAGAGGAAATACACCTAACCCTATCCTCCTCATAGAAGCAAGCCTTGGCCCCACTGAGTGAACTTATTTGATTATCTACGCAATGTAAAATGACAAGATAAAGAACATGACTAATGAGAGGCTCCTTAAAATTTCTTCAAATTCCAACCAAAACCGTTAGTCAGTCAAGTGGGGATGACATCAAAATCCAAAGTATAAGCCAAACAATTAGGGAATATAAGAAGATGTTTTGGATGATAGCAATTGTGTGTGTCTGCATGTGCGTGTGTGTGTGGGAATTGGTATATTTGTACTAATTTAACAAAAATAATTTAATGTATGAAACATTAGTGCAAAATTTAAGATCTATCTTAAGAGGGGCCATACCTAGAAAATAGATTTACGATTCCATAGGTAACCTATTTGGTAGTGAAAGATTGTGAAATTCAAAAAAATGTATTGTAGTATAGTTCCATATATATAATTCTAATACATAAACATAAGAGTATAAAATTTACTAAAAACTTGTGGAGGAAGGGTAGCTAATGAGTTGAATATAAGCCTAACAACTTTCTAGAGTAACCATGTTGAGGTATGAGAGAAAAAAAAATTATTCAATTGAAGAAAAAGAATCTATATTTCCCAAAGGGAGACATCCCATAGAACCCTATTGTTTTTGAATGTTAATATTCGAGAGTAGATCGTACATTGCATTAATATCTTCTTCAATTCCAAATAAACTTACTAGGTTGAATAAAAATTTTCATCATTACAACCTATAGGGCTTCCAAGTTCATAAAGAAAATATGCATGAATTGAGAGGATAGATAGATGTTCACAATTTCATCATCCAATTGAGCAAGAGTAGAGTTGATTGCAAGGAGGTTTCAGAGATCCATACCAACACTACAAGCTAGAAGGGGTCGATTCCACTTATTGGGAGAAACATGAAATGCAAAGGACATAATGTAACAACCCTCGTGAAAATTCCATGTAATAAAGTTAATAAAGGAAAAATAATAACCAAGGGCATGGGACATGTATTCCAAGCTAAGTGTTCAGAAAAAAATCATAGTGTGGGTGTTCATTTAGCTTATTATGGCTAAGGAAGTTGGTAAAGGAAAAGGAAAAGGCTTTAAGAAGGCATGAGGGATTGATTGGTATTTTATTTATGAATATAACGAAAATTAGGAGAAAAGGAAGGTAAAAGGTCAGAGGTTGAATTTCAAGAGGAAAATGAAGGAAAATAATATAAAATTGAAGAAAATAGAGGAGCCATTAATAAAAAGGATTTTGAGGATCAGTTGGTACCTTTTTGTTAGTTTAGTTTTGAAGTTGTCCCTATTCTCTTTCTCTCTCATTCTTGGATACTAAGAGCATTCTTAGAGGAATCTAGAATTAGATAAGGGAAAGAAAAGGAAGTACAAAGAATGTAAAGCAATGAAAAGATCAAGCAAGGAAGAGCAAGATCAAGAAACTACTGTGGGATTACTCCCAGGTATTGATTTGCATCTGTAATTTCCTTTCTAGATTTGGCATGCATGATACATGCATGTGAGAATTTGGTTCTATTATTATACTTAGCATGGGTTTTTCTAGGTGTGACAATTATTTTCATCTTGTCCTTGCCATTTTTGGATATCCATGATGTGATGGGTTCTCCTTTATTGGATTTCTAGATGGTTTCAAAACTAAGTGAGGTGGTCTTTCAAGAAGAACAAAAGGCCTAGGAATCACCTGACTCAAGAAGGTGGGATTGCAATAAAGACGTATTTTGTGTACCTCAATGGGCCTAGGAATCCTCGACAAGTGAATGGTGAGATATATGGTAAAGCCAAGAGATGTGTGCCCTTGATCGGTCCAAGGAGTTCTTAATCGGTGAATGGTGGGATATATTGTAAATCCTGGAGGGTGAAGTCTCGATTAGGCCTAGGAATACTCAGCCAATGAATGGTGGGATATATGGAAAAGACTAGAGTCTAGGATGTAGGAAAATTCCTGATGACGTAGGAGGACAAAGATGGTGGAATCCATGTTATTTTAGTGCCTAATGATGTGGTGGGGATTGTGGTAAATCCTAAGGAAACTTTGATTGGCTTTTTTGTGAGTCCCACATTCATTCTTTGAATATGACATGAGATTGATTGAATGAAAGAAATATTATTCTGAGCTAATATATGGTTGGGTGGTTTGTGGAAGTCTTGGACCTAGTTAGCCTATGAATTTATTAATATGATCTCTTTCTCCTTCGTTTTTCATTTCTAAATATATTGGTTCATATGTGATTATTATGGTTGTTGTATCCTTGTCATTTTTGTTGGTTATATGTTCATTATGAATATGTTTTATCACATACTTGATGTATGGATCTCATCATGTTTTGATTTGAAAATGAACGTACAATGGATATATAAACTAATAGATGATAATGAAATTATTTTGATAGAGTAACAATGCTTCTTTATGAATCCCAGATAAGTATGAAACCCTTATGCTTATAATTATTGTTATGACCTATAGATTACATATTAGTGACATGTTTGAATTTTTTCTTGTCATGGATATTACGGGTCAGATCAAGCACTTGTACCAATGATTGCATTATTATCCTTATTCCATTTTCATTTATAATTTCTAAAAGTTTCATGAACTTTTTGGTCAGTGGCCTAAGTCCTCGCCCTAAAAAGTGGCACATAATTAAGGGTCGATGGCTCCTAACGAGATGGAAAATTCCACATTTGCTGGAATTCCTTGTTGTGGGAGTGAATCAAAGGCCTCAATTACATGCACAAATTTGTCATGCGAGTAGATGAGGGTCCATATCAATGAAATGTCAAACTGTCTTTGGGATTAAGCACCTAGAATGGTTGGTTACCTATTAAAGGGTTTGTAGCTCCTGAGGAAAGTAAAATTGTCTTGGTTTTGTTGATTCCACTTCCTTACCTATACATGGGTAGTTGAATCGCATCACAGTAGCATCTTGTCACATGTTTACCCCAATGGACTGGTTAACATGGGTAAATGTGGGAGGAGGGTGTTAAACAGTTGTATCAGAGCATGGTTAACCCCGTGGACTAGATGGACTGTTTGTGTTGGACATGCATACATATCGGTTTTGTATGTGTTCTTCATGCTTGTGGTCTATGTGCTGGTTGTGTATGCATGATGTTCGACATGGTTACATTTGTGCCACTGTGTGAAATTGGATGATGTTTTTTTTTTATGTGTTTTTCATGACTGTATGTCGGTCATGAATTAGTTATGCATGTGAATTCTTATATGTTGTTATGCATACATTGATATGGTTATAGTTTTCGTGATTGAGATCATGGTATGTGGTTGGTATGGTCATGCATGGTAACTAGGTGATGGTTGAAATTATATTTGTGTATTGATATGATTTTGATTATACATGTATTGTGTTGATCTGATTGATATTACGGAAGAGATATCCTCCCCTGAACTATACTGAGGTATGTTGATTATCTTATGTTTTCATTTAAGTTGGCATGGTATAATTGCAAGGATATGATCAAAGATGAATAAAAAGTTGGTTGAATATAGTTCACAAGACTCTCCCTATGGATTAGATGAACAACGTGGTGTTGGGAAATCTTATGATATAATGGACATATTGAGAAGATTGAAGGGAGAAATAAGAAGTTGCAAGGAACATAATGACAAAATCATGTAGGAGCATGAGAAATAAGCATAATTTAATGTGAACATCCTTCGTAGTTTGTCAAAATTGCAGAGACATGGATCGATTAGGATTAGCCATGTGTAGGAGGATGGAACTAATGGGGAATATGGTAGTAGGTCTCATGGTGGGCACAGGTTGGATATGAATGACACGAACTAGGATGAAAAGTTCTTGGATACATCGTATATGAGAGGTGATCGACACAGGTGCTATTCTAGTTCTAGTTCTAATAAGAACTATGATTCTCATCATTATCATCCTTACATGAGGAGTGATAAGCGTAATTTCTAGATGAGTTCAAGAAAGAGAAGCCACCTACCTTTGATGGAGATTTGAAGAATTTAAAGGATTGAAAAGAAGGCCTACTTAGGATGAAGAAATTGTATTGTTTGCATGAATACACATAGAATATGAATGCTAGAAGAGGTATCTTCAGCGTCAAAGAGAAATTATACATCTGGTGGGAATATGTGAAGTGAGTTAGTGATATCATGAAAGAAGACTTGATTGGATATGAATTCAAGGCACTTTTTAAGAAGTAATACTTGTCAGAAAGGTACTATGAAAACAAAGACAAGGAATTCTTTGAGCTAGAGATGGGATCGATGACTAATGAGGAGTACATGACTAAGTTCTTGGAGTTACTAAGGTATGTACCGTATCTTAAGCATGAGAAGGCCAAAGTTCATATATTGTTTAGTGGATTATCATTAGCATTTACAAATGAGAATGATTATGATGATCATCGATCACTTTAGGAAGTGATTCGAAGATTGAAGCAATTCTATGAGTAGCTAATGTAGAGGAAAAAAACTCATCAAGGTTGGAGAGGGAAAGACAAAGCTAAAGGTGAATGGATGCAGAAAAGAAAAGGGACTCAAGATGCAAGTGAGAAAGGAAATGGTTCACCTTACAATAAGTTTAGTGCATCACAACATGGAGGGCAACAGAATAAATGTGATGGTACATGAAAATTGTAGTGTTGGACATGTGGTAAGGAATATTTTAAGAGGGAATATCTGCACCACGAGGGTGGTAGGCCTCACATTTACGGTGCACAGGAAGTGAATTCAATTAGGGATGTTGGGTAGAGAATTCCATGGATATATGCATCATTGGATAACAAACAGGCAGATCTCTTGGAAACTATTATCGAGATGGACAGTAATCCCTGCGATCAAGTTGTCTCTATTTTGATTTAACTTAGATATAATTATAGCTATGTTAGTCATGACCTAGTGGACAAGTTTGGTCTGAATAAATAAGTGAATGTAGAATCTTTGTTAGTGCAGTTGGCTAGAGGTACAAAGAAGAGAGTGTATCAATGGGTAAGAGCTTGTGCATTTGAGTTGAATGGTATGTCTACCTCAGTACATTTGTATGTATTTTTGTTGGGATCATATAGTATGATTTTGAGTATAGACTCATTTTATCTTCATTGGACCAAAGTGGATTGTTATTAAAAGGCCATTAAGCATTGGAATGATAATGGAAAACAAAGTATCTTGTAGGGTAAGAAAAAGCAACATCAGTTAGAATGGTGACAACTATACAATCAAAGCGTAGTTGTAGAAAAGGGTGTGTGTTATTTGCAGTGCATATTTCTAGTGATAAAGACAAGGATGTTGAATATGTGGAGGTATTGCCCAGGTACACGATATTGAAGCGGTTTTAGGATGTGTTTCTAGCAGATATTTCAGAGTTTTTGCCTCACAGAGAAGTGGAATTTTCCAATGAGTTGGGACTAGGCATAGCACCAACATGAAACGCATTGTACAAAATGAGCACACTAGGGTTAGTACAACTAAAGTTACATTTGAATGAAATGATTGACAAGGGATACATTAGGTAAATTATATCATCTTGGGGTGCACCGATGTTGTTTTTGAAGAAGAAGGATGGTACTCTCAGGCTATGCATTGATGACAGGTAGCTGATAAAGGTAACAATCAAGAACGATTTTTTGTTGTCGAGGATTGATGACTTGTTTGATTAGTTGAAGGAAGAAATAGTGTTCTCGAAGATTGATATGAGATCAGGGCACCATCATGTATGCATCAAGGAAGAGGACATATACAAGACTGCTTTTAGGACTAGGTATGGGCATTATGAGTTTGTTGTAGTGCCATTTGGTTTGACTAATGCTCCAACTAGTTTTATGTGCCTGATGAATAGTTTATTGCGTCCTTATCTAGACAAGTCTGTTATTTTATTAATTGATGACATCTTTATGTATTCTAAAAATCAGGAAGAGCATGTCGAGCACTTAGCAGTAGTGTTGGGATTACTAAGGGAGCATAGGTTGTATGTCAAGCTTAGAAAATGAAGTTTCTTTAAGACAAAGGTACATTACTTGCAACATGTTGTTTCCAAGGAATGCATAACAATGGTTTTGGAGAACATAATGGCTATTATGGAGTGGGTACCTCCTAGAAATATAGATGAGGTAAGATCATTGACTGATTTAGTAGGTTAAATAGGAGGTTCATCAGGAACTTCTATCAGAATGCATATCCTATCACGTCATTGCAGAGGAAAGGTAAGAAGTTTGAATGGAAAGAGGAATGAACGACCATTTCTGAGCAATTGAAGAAGTTGCTGACAAATTCTCAAGTGTTAAAGAATGTAGATCTAGACAAAGTGTTTATGGTGTGTACAAACACTTTCCATAGAGGACTTTGTCGATTCCTTATGGAAGAAGAGTAGGTATTATGCAATGAATCATGAAAACTGAATGAGAATGGGTAGAATTATCCGACATGATATTGAGGTGTAAATAATCATCCATGAATTTAATATGTGGAGACAATATCTTCTTGATAGTAGGTTTGTACTGATGAGTGATTAGAGTGGATTGAGGTATCTATATGACCCACTAAATCTAAATTCCAAACAAGCTAGTTGGTTGGCCATGATTAGTCAGTTTGAATTTGAAATTATGTACATTAAAGGTAATAAGGATGGGGTTTCAGATGCTCTTACCAAGAGGATACATGAGAATCATATAGCAGCTATGAGTTCTTATGGGACTGACTTACAGGATCTGATCTTACAAGCAGAATGACATGATGGCATGTACATGGAGGTTATGCACATGTTACAGTAGGATACAAGTGGTCAGGATGTGGACTATCATCTTATTGCATATTGTTTGACCATAGTTAGGGATAGGATATGTGTGTCAAATGACAATGAGCTCAAGAAGACTGCCTTGCGAGAATTTCATGCAAAATCGTATTGCGGTCAGCCAAGATACCAGAAGACATTGAGAAAAGTGAAGAAGTTTTATAATTGGTTGAATATGAAGAAGGAAGTGGCATAACTTGTGGCTATATGTTTATATTGTCAACAGGTGGAAGTTGAATGTAAGCATTCAAGTGCATTACTAAAGCCAATTTTGATTTCATAGTGGAAGTAGGTGGTCATTTCCATGTAGTTCATCACAGGTCTATCAAGGATATCTAGGTAGCATGATTCCATCATGGTTGTGGACTATGGTAGCACACTTGATTCTTGTGAAGTCTAATTATTCAGCTAGCGATGTGGCACAAATATTCATCAGAGATGTAGTGAGGCTACATGTTGTTCCAAGAAATATTATGTCAGACATGGATGTTAAGTTCACTTCCATGTTT
>APFE030045101.1:14904-24904 GCA_000404065.3 Pinus taeda | reverse complement strand
GACTTTCTTGTTGTATTTTCCAACACTCCCTCTCAACGAGAAATGGATTGTCAACCACCCTTTTCCTGCACCTGTGAAATGTATTGCATGCAACACTTCTCACTGTTGTTGTTGCTACTGCAACTGAGAAGCATTCAAAAAAATTGAATCAACTATGTCTACAACTGTCTACTGGGAAAACTATGTTGTTTTTTACTCTACTACTGAGCCTCTTGCTATGTTGTCAACATTCCTTTTCACTCCTCAGTATTTGATTGGCATTGATCATCCCACCACTGAAAACTGTGGGCCTCAGTAGCAAGGTAATGATCCATGAGGACAACACCTCAATGGACCTTGCCTCAAATTTTTGTAATTATGGGGCTAGGGATCTACATCGCGCCACCTCACTCCTTGAGGTATAGCTGCATGCATGGAGAAATACGATCTACTCATATTGTTGTTGTTTCTCTATTGTTTCTTCCATTGTTATTGTAACTACTACAATAATGAGTCTGATCTCCCCATATCCTGAAGTACTAGCTTCCATAGGGTTGCTCCCTCTAAAACTAGACTCCCTCTGAATCTCGATCTCCTTGTGGGAAATATCTCTACTCCTCAATCTACCAATATCAATGATCACAACTCCTTTTTTGTCACTAAACAATGGTTTATATTTTATCTGCCACCTAGTAGTCTTCTAGATCCATTAAGAAGTTTGTTCATTGGGTCTTCTGGATCTACCCTGTACTAGGGCTTCATAACTCTGCCTCTTAACACCTCATTAGTTATTCAATGATCATTGTACATGAGGACTTCAATATTTGGTTCTAATGTCAATCCTGCTCTGATACCATGTAGAAATTATGGTGTAGATTTGCAATTGATATTGAAGATTTAATCAAAATCACAAGACACAAACCTACTCTATTACTCTACGAAATTCAATTCAAAATTTAGAACATCAATCACAAACATGCAATAATAAATAACACACATGCACATGATATTTTTCCAGGGGAAAGCAAACTTCTAAAAACCCATATGCCTGCTTGCATTAGTCTGATGAATAGAGATGTATGACAAATGAGCACAACATGCAAGTGAATAAACTATCTCTTTGCTCACTAAGAAGCTTTGACCCAGACTTAGTCAATTTCTACCCCTACTTGAGCCCCTATTTTCTTGTGCAATTCCTAGTAAATTAGGTCCCTATTATTTAGGAATTTCTCCAAAATGCTTATGAAATTCCAAGGGATTGATCACCTGACAAATACAATGAACTATGCACTCAATCTAGTATATAATTAATTGTACACTGCCTCAGAATCTCCACTACAGCTGGGGAACTCGAATTCTCTGCATGCATGAGTTAATTTAGTTGCATGCATCAATTAAGTGGATGATCTCTGAGTTAAAGTGTTGTCCCATTTCTCAACTAACCATGCACTAGTTCTATTCACTATTGGAACTATTTTAACTGAGCACAACTGAAACTAACTGAATTGGATTTCTATAAATTAGCAATCAACACATCCAAACTGAACTCTAGCTCATAAACTCAAATTTTACTGAGCTAACTAGGTGACAAGATTAATGTCACCTCAGTTAACTTCCTCAAGTTGTTTGTTGATGTGGAAATTCGAATTTTCTCAATTTGACCAAGGCAAAATAAATTTGAGACTTGCTTGTTGCATTTTTCAATAGTTTACATAATATAGCATAACATCACATAACTTAACATAAACTTACAACATCTCTTCCATACTAGGCTAGAGAGCGCCTCTCGGCGCCAAAAAAAAAAAAAAAAAAAAAATACATCTTATCTCTTACAGTGAAAATCTGTGCCATGTCATATTATGTTATGTAACATTTTACTTGCCAAATAAAATAAAAATATATATATATATATAAATAATACATTAATAATTATATTTATTATAAATAAAAAAAAAAATAACCCTACTTTAAACATTTTTACTTGGTCAAAAAATAAAATAAAAGAATTAAAAATAATCTACATTAAAACAAAAATAACTTTACACTAAAATAATAAGGTAAACTTGACTTGCTAAAGTTACTAGTGGTTTTTTAGATTTATGAGAACTCATGGTATTCATGTGGAATATAACATATTTAAAGGAGGAAATTAAACACATAGATACATCTTAACTCCAGATCTACCAAGTGCCAAGAGGGATCAAATCTCTTTTCACTCTAAAAGAGGTTTAAATCTAAAGAAATTTGATCCCTCTCAGCCTTTGGTAGATCTAGAATTAAAATGGATATATGTTAGTAACATAAGAATTGCATTATAATAAGTTGAAAAGCGAAAAGTAATTTAAAACAAAAACAAAAACAAAAATTAATTTGCATGTTACAACAAACACTTTGTGTATAATTATATTATTTACCTAGAAAGAATATAACATATTTTTAACATTTATTTTATTAATATTATTTTTTTTTAATAAAAGTGAAGCATATTCTTTATTTAGTATACATATGTGTGTTTTTTTATTTTATGTATACATATGCTATAAAATTAACATTGTAATTTGATAAGGTAGTGAGTTATAATAGCATTTTTCTTAGGAATACTTTGACCTAGGTCAAATGTTTGGACAATCTAAATGAATATTAATATCAGCCTAGACTCTGGATCTATCAAGCGCTGAGAGGGATCAAATCTCTCGAGGTGCAAACCTCTTTTTTTATTGCAAAACTTTGTTTTTCTATTAATTTTATATAGTTAGAGAGAGACATCGAAATTAGATTAAGTAGATTAAATTTTACACATTACATTACGTTTACATTTACATGTTTGTGGGAGTGATTAACTCTTGTTTTATTGTTAATGTGGGATTCTTCGTAATAATATAAGATTATGACGGACAGATATCTTCGAAAACATTTTGATGCGGTTAAAAAAGAAACTCATGAATACTTTTAAAGGTTGGAGGACGAAAATGAGCTCCACTAGGGTTTTCGTTGGCATCAGGATCTTCAGGATCGCTACAGCGATTGCAGGCATGATTTGGTTGATTATTGCAGACAATCTATCCAGACGGATAGATGGGAGATCGATGGCGTACAAGTTATCTAATTGCTAGATTACTCCTTTGCAAGTGTGATTCGTTGTTTAACAACATTTTCGAGCACTGGATCTAGGTTTTCCATGGAAATTGCAGGTTTGAAGGCCTCTTTTTGGTCAGACCTACCGCTCTTTCATGTGGATCTAGGGTTTTGGGCCATGATGTTGTGTTTTGGTAAGCGAAGACTTCCCCAGCTCTCTGAAGTTGATCTTATGAATGTTGTTGGAGGTCATGGTGGGGTTTCTTATGCCGCGGTCCTGCTTCTGAGTATATGGGCATATGGGATTTGTTGTTTGGAGATATGTGCAATCCCCTGTCTTGGCTTCGGCGAAATTCCAACAGATTTTTCAATGAATAAAAGGCCTCTTTCAACCTTTCTATGCCTCGATCTATGGTTGTATTACGTGATATCGATAGCCAAAACCTAGATCTAGCAACAAATGCATTTTTCCAAATTGTTGTTACGTACCTTTGGGAAATCAGTCATCATTAGAATTTGGGTTAGGGATTTGGTGATAGATCTAAAGCAAAAGATTTAAGAAAAGTTGGGGATTCCAACAAATCTTCAAATTTTGAACTATGCAGGGAAATCAATGCAGGATGAATATAGTTTACAAGATTATGGAATCAAATGTGACTCGTCCATCATATTAAACTTAAGGTTATGCAGAGGATATCCTTGATCTAGTATCCCCAAATGTGTAGTCCCTTTAAAGCATGTGATAAAAGGAAAGGTTGAAACACACAAAAATGTTGATCACATCCCCAATGTGCTTAGTCCCTATATTGTAGAGAAAGTGAATCAAGTGTCATCGTTGACACTAAATCTATCAGAGGTAAATGATTTGTACTCCAAATTTCTTTCCAAAGTAGTCATATGCATATTTAACGATTTCTAGCCCAAGAAGGAGGATTTACATCATTGGATGTTTACCACTTGGACTGAAAACTGTGATATTCACCTTTGCTTAAGGGTTTTTTTATTGTCAAAATTGATACAACAAAAGATTTGGTTTATGTTTTAAAAGAGGGACCATGATTTTAGGGTAGTGTGAGTCTTTTATGATCTCATGGTTTCCAAGATTTGATGCAAATACCACTGTGGTATCCAAAATTTTGGTATGGGTCTGGTTACATAATCTTTCCTTGAATTTTTGGCATCACAAAGTGTTAGAAGGAATCGAAGATTATTTGGGAAAGTTCCTAAAGGTGGATGTGGATGGAGTTATAAAAGGAATTTTCACTTTTTCCATGATCTATGTAGAGGTGGACCTTAATAAAGCATTACCTAATCACATTATTCAAATTCATGATAATGTGTAGTGGACTTAGTCCCTTGACTTTGAAAATACATCGTTTAGATGTTGTATTTTTCTTCGAATGGGACTTCTTAAAAACTCGTGTCTTTAGGCAAAGAAATACCCCAAAAGAAAAAAGATACAAGATCAAAACCCAAAGGGATGGTAGTTCTCATATTCACAGGATGGAGAAGAAGAGGAAGAAGAATCCATATAAAATATAACAAATATTGTTGATCAGGAGTCCCAACAAATCTTAGAGAAAAGAAGGGAGGAGCAAGTAGCTCCAATGGCTCCAAATTTGTCCTTAGTAACCACAACTTCATCTACCAGCAATAGATTGAGAACGTTATCCCTGAGAAAGAAGAGACTGGCACCAAAATAAAGCATGCATCAGAGAGTTCAGACATGATAAAGAAACTTTTGTTAATATAGAAGCGATCCATATGGCCATTATATCTTCCACTCCCAACTTTGGTGGTTGGCAAAAAGTGGAGAAAAATAAGGGTAGAAAATAATAGTTTTGTCATATTTCTATGGGAGTTTTTCTTTTACTATACTAGGTAAGGTTGGTATGCTTGAATGCTTATTAGCATCTGCAACATGTAAATTTGTTCTATTGAATAAAATTGTGATTTTTCCTTGGGGAAAAAATATGAGATTATGATTTGTTATTTTGATCATTTTATGTGATTAACTGATTCTATTATTTAGGAAGTTGTTACATTGAGTTGGATTTAAGAAATTCTCTCCAACTAGTTATAAGTATGGTTAAGATAGATTGTCCATCTTAAATGAAATCAAGATGTATTTATATTATATTATTTCACGATTAACTATATATTCATTTCTTAAGTCAAAGTCCATTTTCTATTATAGTATATAGAGTTGATCTCTATTTAACTCCCTTATGGGAGGGTCCATGAACATGAGAAAGATGTGAATATAATCCTCTAAGAATAACGTAGGTGAGATTAGATTATTTGTTTTCTAAGTGTATTATTAGTAATTTTTCAATGAGATTTTATGTGGAAATAGCATTTTAGATCATTTTTGTGAGTGCCTACATTGTGTGTGACGAGAGAAGGAGGCTTCGTTGCCTCATGACTAATCAATAATATCCTACTCTGGGGATATAATCAATGGAAATGTCATGGATCCAGGGTATGAGACTGAAACTGACTATATTATGTCTCACTTCGTCTCTTCAAATCCAACCTCCATGAAATAGGAAACTTCAATATTTTCATCCAAGGTTCATCTCTTCAAATCGAGCCTTCAAGAAAAAGGAAACTTCAGTATTGTCATCCAAGGTTGTGAGCCTGCCATTCTCTTGGCTACTCCCATGAATTTATGCATAGAAACAAAGACCGAAAGGAGCATTATTGAGATTGAGGTTAATGGTACATGATATCTTGAGTGCTTGTGTAAAGGTCAAAAATCATTAAGTGTGTAGCATGCACTTATGTTATATTTGCAACTTCTTTATTGAATAAAAAGGGCAAATTAGGATACTATATTGATGAATCTTGTTGTAGAAACACCAATTTCATCAAGCGCAAAATGATTCTTTTCTAGATCTAACAATATATTTGAAACCATAGGTGTTCCTCCATATTTAGAGGGTAGAGACCCTAGAGGGTTTTTATCTAACTAGTGATTGTTGGAAGACATCTAATGTGGACCTTCTAGTGCAAATACAAGCTTTCAATATGCTTGGGAGGAAAACACATTCATGCAGGATGTTATGTTGCCATTAATATTTTTTTTTATCTCCAAGGGGGCTACTTCATTCATTTTATTCTACTAAGAATTTTTTTTAGTAGAAAGGTTTTTTAATCAGTGTAAGAATGTATTAGTATTATTCGTGTTTAGGAAATGAGTGATGATGAATCTTCAAAATCAGAGGTGAAAGAGGTCATGGTAATCTGGAATTGTATCTCTAAGGTTAAAAGGGATCACGTGCAAGTTCAACTCACCACTAGTCCAAGACCTTGGAGCATTGGAGAAATTATACCTCACTGGAGTATACATGTGAGGGTTGTTGTCCAATATTTTAGGGGAAATGTGTGATCTAAAAGTTTGTCACCGTAACTTATCTAGGGTTATGAGACATTTTAAGTACTAATGGTGTCCAATGATGTTATAAAAATTGGGTCACGGGTAGAGGCTATACCTTTTAGAGGAATAGGTAACAACCTAATGGATTTTGTAACCTACAACTTTTCAAAATGGTTAAATATGCTAGTGAATACCTTATATATCAAAGATCAATACAAGTACTCATTGACGGATGTTGGAGTGATTAAATCCTACTTATCTTATTGTTAATATGGCATTCTTCATAATAGCATGAGATTATTTTTTATTTTGATAAATCTACTTGAGTGATTCATTTTATTATTTAGGAGGTTGTTAGATCTAGTTAAATTTGAGAAATTCCCTCCAACTAGTCGTCTCCTAGTTTGGTGTATAGTTGATATATTTTTCTCAATTATTTTGAAAGTATGGTTAAGATAGCATGCCTATATTAAGCCAAAGCTTCATGTATTTATATTGTACTCTTTAGCAATTAATAATATACTCAAAACCTTGTCTATCTTAAACCAAAGCATGATATATTTATATTGTACTATTTCACGATTAATAATATACTTAGAATTGTTTTTGAGTGTGTGACGAAAAACATGTTTACTCTTTTATTGCTATCATGGTATAGATCTAGCTTGGGATTATCTCCCTCAAAAGAGAGCCCAAGAACATGAGATAGATGTGAGTTCTAATCCTCTATAAATATGTGGGATTAGCATTGGTTAGATTAGATTATTTCTTTTGTGAGTAAATTTTTCAGTGACTTTCTATGTGCAAAAAAAATTGTACATATTTTTTATGAGTGACTAAAGTGTATGTGTGATGGGAGAAGGAGGTTTCATCTCCTCATGGTTAACCAATGATCATATGCTCCAATGATACAATTCCAATGGAAATTTCATGGATCTAGGGGACAAGAGAAAAACTAGCCATATTTTGTATCTCCCATGAGCCAAAGAGAGGCTTCGACTCTTCAAAGAAAACCTCCATGAAAAATATAGCTTTGATACTTTGATCTAGGGTTAAGAGTTTTTCATTCTCTTGGATACTCCCATGAATTTCACCATAAACATAAATACATAGAGGAGTATTATCAGCGATGATGTTAACGGGACATTTGATATTTTGAGGGTTTGTGTAAAGGCGTATATAATATGGACTTCATCTATATCTTCAAATTTTCCATTGAATAACAAGGGTAAATTCATATACTATATTGATAAATCTTGTTGGAGCAACTATGATCTCATTAGGCATAAAATGATTCTTTTCTGAATCCGAGGACATATTTGAATCCATTGGTGTTGCTCCATATTCAGATGGTAGAGACCTTGGAGGGTTTTTATCTTACCAATGAATGTAGGAAGATGACTAATGTGGAACTTCTGGCATAGAGACAAGGCTATGATATGATCTGGAGGTAACCATATTCTTGTAGGATGTTATGTTGCCACTATTATTTCTTTGTATCTCTAAGGGGATATTTACATTAATTTTATTTTACTGAGGGGTTTTTTAGTAGAAGATAATTTTTGAATTAGTGTAAGAATGTATTTGCATTCCTCTTGTTTCTAAAATGAATTATGGTGAATCTCCAAAATTGAATGTGAAAGAATTCATGGTTATGTGTAATTGTATCTCCAAAGTTAGAAGGAACGAAGTGTAGGTTCAACTCAAGATGGATGGTTGTTTAAATGATCCAATATGATGGAGGATAGAAGAAACTCTACCTCATTAGGGTTACAAGACATGCATGTGGAAGTTTAAATTATCTGGAAGTTTGGAATCATACCTTTATGAGGGTTATGAGACATTTCAAGTGTTAATGGTGTCTAATGATGCTTGGAAACATGGGTCGGGATGAGGAATTTATACCTTTTAAAGGAATAGGTGAAAACCTGATGGAGTTCATATCCTCCCCAACATAAATCCCTTCCACAAATTGTGGTCTGGGGAGTATGCTAGGAAAGAAATGTTTCCATATTCAATGACAAAGACATATCCTTATCAAATATCCCCATTCACAGCGTTTCCACTCCCACTGCATCCCCTGCAAAGCCACAAGCCCACCCTCTATGCACCCCCATATTCTTTATATCTGAATGGACTCTTCATGGGCTATTTTTTATGGGGAAACTCAAGGAATCCCATTGATTTGAGTGTCGTGGTGCCATGTGCATGTGTGTATATGTGTTCTAGGGGTCATTTCACCTGTGTGCATGAGTGCTATGTGTTTTGGGGTTGGCATGCTCGTGTACACATGTTTTATATTTTGAGGCTATAAAAAATGGTAATGTGATCAAGTAACACATGCATATTACTAAAATAAAATTGTTGCATATGGAATGAGTGTGGGGAGTTGAGACTCCATGGCTAACTAAAAGTTGCTCATACAATTTAAATAATCATTAAAAGGATCCCATGAATATAACCAAGGCCCTTGAGGTGGCTTGGATGAATTCCAAGTGGTGAAAAAGAGGCATGCATACAAAAGAGACATGTTTGTCACTATGAAGGATTATGTAGGGGATTAGTATGGATGATTCCTATGAAAAAGTCTAGAAATATTTCCATGGAAGCATGGTGATAATGACAAAATGAAAGCCTGTAACAGTACCTGGAAAACCCATGAGGGTAGTGGAACTCCTGGAAGCTACAATATTGTTGGTCGGAGGCTTCCAAGATTGGTAACTTCATTGTGTGAGGATTGGAAGGGTACCTAGAAGGCCTATGAGGGAATCAGAACCCCCATAAGCCCACAGGGTTGTTGTTTGGAAGTTATTGGGTCTAGTACCTTGGGTTTGTGAGGCCTAAAAGAGCACTTGGAAGGCCTGTGAGGGAAGTGGAACCCCTAGAAGCCACAAGACTATTGGTTCAAGGTTTTTGGGCTTGGTACCTTAGTTCTTTGAGGCGAGTTACCACTCAAACTAGCAGGGGGGGTTGAGGGGAATCCCTAAAGGGCAAATGCTAGACCAAGGGCAACAAGTGGAGTCTTAGCCCACTGTCACCTCAGCTAGGGCTCCCTTCTATTTACAAACTTTCATTGATGAGAGGAGCCCTGATATGTATGGAGTCACTAATGAATTATAATTCAATGGATATGAGTGACCTAGACCCTTCCCTAAAAGGTTTTGAAGGATGGAGCTTGCTTTCTTTATAAGCAAGGTACTATGCGCTTCTAGGGAAAGGAAGAGGATTTTGGAAGTTAGGTGTATGGGAATAGGCTTTGAAAGGAGTTACCCGCACTCTACGTTATTGTTAAAATTGGTATCCGGGATGGTTCGTGAAGAATGGTCCTTTGAAGGAGCGAGACCACATAGGGCCAAGTGGACCTGGTCTAGGGTGTTAGCGCTTGAGATTTCACCTCAGGCTGAGAAAGGCAAACCTTCAAGGCAACATCAAACCATTTCACCTCGTAGCTAGCCCTACGGGGTATGAGAAGGCTCTCTCCGGTCAATCTTGTTAAATTTTCAATGGGAAGAGATGACCAATCAAGGTAACACATATATTAGGCTAGTAAACTGATTTGAAAGTTGT
>APFE030045101.1:0-13803 GCA_000404065.3 Pinus taeda | reverse complement strand
TTGATAAGGTACATTAAGGATAGGGGAAGGTGTATGAACATCTGGATACAAGTTTTGCTGATGATTTGACCGTCCAAGAGAAATTGGTTTCAAAACCCTAGGAGAGGGAAATGAACTTGCCAAGGCACAACTGAAGCATGAACAAGATGTAAAATGACTCATTAGACACTGACATGATAATGACAACCCTATGAATGATGATAGGCTCAGCTGAATAGTGACATAGGTTGGCATTTGGGCAACTTTGAACAGAGTGAGAGCAAACCCTAGACCTAATGCCTAGTGACCAAATTTTGCTTGAAGACTCACTGAAATGACAAAATTTGACCTTGACACTTCAAAATCACTTTGTAAGAGCATATTTGATCACTGGAGGAAGGCTGGAAAGACTGACACTAACATAGGGTATGAGGGAGGTATGAAAGAATCAATGATATTCTTACCCTTGACAAGGTGGGAAGGATCAAAGAAATTATTTCACTCAATAGTGTTTCTTTGACCTTCGGAGGTGCTAGCCTTGGGGATGGCAGGGCAAGTTTTGGTCTCGGAGCCAGGGCTTGGATTTTCTCCCAACTCCACCATCGGAATGTCTTCAAATTTGGAGGGGGGCTAGAGGAAGGGCTAGCGTTGGAGACCCTAGGATATCGAACTTTTTCAATGGCTAACTTGTCAGGAAATTGATTTCTTAGGCACCCCAATGTGGCTAGACTTGGGAGAAGGTGAAATAATAAGTGTTTTGGTGATCACCCTTGGTATATCATTTCCTTAATCCTTGGGAGAATGGAGTCTATGTTGATTAGGTGTAAGATTTCTTGGTTCCCAGTCAAGGAGGCTTCAAAATTACTTCACAAACCCCTCTAGGTCAAGTGAAAGAAATCTTGCAGCTTTTATACTTCAAATGTGCAAGAGGAATGGTTTATCAAGGTCATATTTACCCCTAGGAGATTTATCCCATACTACATGGCCCATACTTGGAGAGAAACATTATAATAGACAATTCCACAATATTAAGCAATAATTCGTATGCGGCAACTAACCCTAAAACAACCAAAATCCCAATCCAGCATATATGAAAAAAGTAACAAGAATAACATCAAAATTTCGTACTTACATGTGGTACAATATATCCAGCCATTCACAAATGACAATAGAGAAACTCCAATAGAAGATAAACCAATAACCATACATCAAAATTCATCCATAAATCCTCCAATTCATCCTCTAGGAAAAAGTGTGAAATTCTCTAAAGAAGAGATAGATCCAATCCAAAGTGATGATGAGAAATGATCTCACCTCACTTGTATTTATACATATCTTAGGTGTTCGAATTAGCCTCCTTGGCCTACGTAAGCCTCAAAAATAAAATAGTGTGCTAATAATACAACTTTTGGTGACAATCCCACCAAACCACTATTTTTAAAAACGGATGAGCCAACTCCGACTCAGTCGAGCCAGATCGAGCCATTGCCTAGTCAAGGTGGGTCAGTGAGCGAAACGGATCGGTTGGTCGGGTTGTTACGGATCCGGCCGAGCCCGAGTAAACTCGGCCGACTCAGTCACCCAGATAATTCTAATTCGGCTTAGGGTTATTTTGAGGTTCATTGACCTCTCCCAACCCTATAAAAGCTACCCAACGCCTCTCATTTCCTCACAATTATCTCATTGCGTTTGTGTGAGAATTTGTGAGGATTTTGTGAAGAATTGTCCAGTTTCTTTTTGGAGCAGTAATGAGGAGCCTTGGGCAAGCATTGGAGTAGCAGTGAGGAGCTTCTTGGGTAGCCATTGGAGTAGCATTGAGGAGTTGGTTTGTTGGAGCAGCATTGATGAGGCGATTTGTACCTAAAGGTTTTTTCTTTTTTCACTTCTAAAATATGTTTTTGCTTATTTATTTTTTTGTGCAAATCTGGAAATTGAAAAGAGTGTTTTCTGTAAAAGAAATGAACATTGAAGCAATACAATTTTTTTTGTTTCATTTTCATATTGTTTCCTTTCATTTCCAAGTCAAAAAATGGCTCATAGAGTGAAAGATGTTGCTTGGGCATATGCTGAAATGGTTGATAATCAAATGCATTGCAAATTTTGCCATAAAAAAATTAAGGAGGGTCCTGGGGGCATTCATAGGTTGAAACAACACTTGTAAAGTATTAGAGGCCAAATTACTCCATGTGAATCACCACAAATTGGGGAGATTAGGAAGGAGTTGTTGAAAATCTTTGAGAAGTTTCAAGAAGAAAAAGTTAGGAAAAAAGAAATAGAGGTTGAAATTGGGAGGAAGAGGAGTATACAACAAATGATGGATCTCAACCCCCATTTTGATTTTGAGGGCTCTTCATCTATCCCTTGTACTGATCATCCAACCCCTTCCGATGTGTTCCTCCCTCTTTGGATTCCATGTAAGAAAAAAAGGGTAAGGGTAAAATGGAAAAAAAGGGTGATATGAATATCAAAAGTTATTTCACTATCACACCCTCCTCTCCATCAAATGCCCATGGTCCTCAAGCTAGTAGAAGTCATATGCAACCCACTTTAGATGACCATTGGAAGAAAGAATTAAGGGAGATTGCTTGTGATTACATAGCTAGATGGTGGTAAGATGCTGATATACCCTTCAATGCTACCTGTTCACCATATTATGAGCCTATGTTTGATGCCATATTTGCTACTGGAAAGGGCTTCAAAGGCCCTACTATGCATTAGTTAAGGGGGTCTTGTTTGCGGAAAGAAATTTCCTCCATTGATGAGTATTTGAAATATTTCAAAAACTCATGGGAAAAAATAGGATGTACCATCATGTCAGATGAATGGACTGATCAAAGGAACCATACCATCATAAGCGTTCTTATCTTTTGCCCACAAGGAACCATGTTTCTAAAATCAGTTGATGCATTTGATAGGGTGAAATATGGAAAATTGTTGTTTCGGCTATTGGATGAGATTGTTGAGGAGGTGGGGGTGGATAATGTTGTTCAAATCATCACAAATAATGCCTCTAAATATGTTCTTGTTGGTAAACTATTAGAGGAAAAACACAAAACCATCTTTTGGACCCCATGTGTTGCACATTGCATAGACCTCATACTTGAGGATATTGACAAATTAGATTAGGTCAAGAACATTGTAGATCATGCCAAAAGCCTAACAAAATGTATCTACAATAATTCATGGATTTTGAGCCTGATGAGGAGACACACAGGGGGCAGGGATATTATTAGGCCAGCCATCACTAGATTTGACCCTCATTTTTTGACATTGCAATCTATGATTTCCCAACATAGAAACTTGCAAAAGATGTTTTCCAATGATGAATGGAATGAAAACCAATGGTCTCACAAACAAGATGGAAAAGATTTGAAAAATAAAGCTAATGAAGAAATATTTTGGAAAAAGGCAGCAGAGATTGTTAAGGTTGTTGAGCCACTGGTTAAGGTGTTACTATTGGTGGATGGGGAATTATTGGCTATGGGCTTCATTTATGAGGCTATGGAACAAGTAAAGGAGAAAATAAAGACAACATATAAGGATATATTGGCTAAGTATGGGCGCATTTGGGCAATCATTGATGAAAGATGGAACAATCAACTCCATCGCCCTATACATGCAGCTAGGTATTTTTTTAACCCAAGGTATCATTATAAAGCTCTGAAGGCAGTATCTTTGGGTGGGGAGGTTAGAGATGGATTGATTGACTATATTGATCGCATGATCCCATTGGAGAGTGATCAGTTGGAGATACACCGACAGGTCACTTGTTTCAGCAATGCCACAGGTACCTTTGGCAAGAACCTAGCAAAGATTGCAAGGGAAGTAGATGAGCCAAGTAAACAAAAATTCAATTTTCAAATTCTTATTTTGTTAAATTGTTTATAATTTGAAAGTTGACTATTGGATATAATTTGTCGAGCTAACTCATTACAGTACTATGTTTTTTGCAACACGATGGTGGCAGGCTTTTGGTATCCCTTATCCTCAATTGCAAAAGTTTGCAATTCGTATTTTGAGTCAAACTTGCAGTGCTACTGGGTGTAAGCACAATTGGTCTGTCTTTTAGAGGATTCACACGAAGAAGAGAAATCGTTTGGATCAAAAACAGTTAAATGATCTAGTCTATGTCTAATAAAAACTCTGGCTCAAACACAACCAATCGTTGAACAAAGACCTAATTCAAATCCCATTGTGTTGGAAGATATTGATCCAACATCAGGTTGGGTAGTGGAGAGTCATCCAACAGAGTTTGATTCTAATGAGGATCCTGATTTGGATTTACATATGGAAGCATCACTTAAACAAAATGTTCAGTTGAATGCAGATCCACTTGTACCAACCTCAACCTCAGCCCCAAGTCCTCCAGTTGCAGGTGCTTCCTCTGCTCAGCCACAACGGAAGCGCATATCTCGTCTATATCAGCGTGCAATTACTGCACAGCCTGCCAGTGCTACCATTTCTACAGTTGCAGTTGAAGATGATGAGGAGGAGGAGCCATGGGTTTCCCTGTTTGAATCTGATTCAGAGTCTGAGCCAGATGATGTTGGCTCCTCTAGCAGTAGCCAGTAGTACTGGTGACTAGTGATGTTCTACAGTTTACTTTTGTTGTAGAGGCCATTTAGATCCTCCTTGGTTATATGTTTTTTTTTTTTTTTTTTTTTTTTTTTTTTTTTTTTTTTTTTTTTTTTTTTTTTTTTTTTTTTTTTTTTTTTTTAATCTCTTATATATGTATGTATTGTATAGTGCACTACGTGCCCTTTTGATATAATGGATATATTCCATGAGCGTACTTTGATCATATGTTGTCTTCTCTCTATATTCCTAAAGCTTTGTGTTTGGAAACATGAACGAAAATATTTAAGAATATGTTTTTTTATAAATAAATAAATATTTAATGTATTTTTTACAATGTTCGAGTCATTGAAATAAAGCTGACCGAGTCAATACTGAGTCAGAGTCAAAGTCAGAGCTGACCCTCAGCCGTTTCCGAACTGGAGTCAGAGTTTTAAAAAACTGTACCAAACTAGCTCATAAATAAAAAAGAAAGCCTCTCTAGAGGTAAAATAATAAACTATGCATGTCGTAGGGCCCTCTAAGAGGCCTAATGAGGTCCATGTATGCCATAATGAAGAGAAGGACTCTCAAAAGCAGTGGGCAAGGGGGTGGCCCCTTGTAATAACATGTGGTTCTCCAAATGACATATGGGAGAACATAAGTGTCCTCATGGGTGTCCAAACAAATCAAAGATGCATGTAGGATGCCATCAAGGGCTAGGATGATGGTGTAGGTGATGCCACATCATCGTGGAAGTCTTGGATTGCCTACCAAGTGCATAGTGTAGATCTAGGGTTGGTTGGGCATGATGGATTGGGTGCATCCTCCTTGTCCAATAAGTGAACCACAAGCAATCTCTGAATGGTTGTGGGGATCCATGGAGTGCAATCTATTGTTGTGGAGGCCCATGGATATCAATGCTCACCCTACATGTTCCAATGTATCTCTCTAGAGGATTAGGACCCAGTGTAGTGAGACCAAACCCCAAATGGAAACCATCTACAATCCTACATAAGATCCAATTCGTCCCCTAACCTTCCAGTACAACAAGTCATTAGAGAAATTGAGTAAATGATCTTACCTAATCATGGACCATAGGTGGGGACTTCATAATGGCTTTCCCTTCCATAATGGGCTTCGGGATGTGCCAAGGTCTCCTAAACTCCAAATGGGTTAACCAAGCACCCTATTAGGTGTTTTCTACCTCTAAAGGGGATAATATGGTCAAGGTACATTCGTCATAAGGTGGTGGCATGTGACATATAGGTGAATGAAATATGGGATGAGAATGGGTAGCACTGGGTCACATGCCGGGGTATAAGGGTAGCTAATAAGGTGGAATCCCACACTTTGGGTTTATAATGTGTAGGATGGAGAAATTGTGGTACATGAGGTGCCCCGGCCTTGGTTTTTCACCCTTCTCTATATGCATTTTTCTTTTATGATTTTCTTTGATTAACTACTTGGGGCTCAAGGGGTTAGAGCATGATGTGTAAGACATAGCAGTGGGATCCTTCTTTTAAAGTGGGACGGTTCATCACCCACCAAGGGTTGGGATAATCATGGGTTCCTATATGATGAAGAAGGCTCATAGAATCTATAGGAACTAGGGTGATGACCATCATAATGGGGTAGAGATCATGTATTGGCATTTTCCCACATGCTAAAATGTTTTTGTCCCGGACATGTTTTTCATTTTGTGGTAATTTCCCTGTTAAATGTGGCCATATATGCTTTTAACTTTCCTTTCAGCTAGATCAACCTTCAAACTCCATTCCAGGCCATGACCCAGGGTGGGGGCAAGGGGAACGGGCAAGCTAACCCTATGTGGACAGAATGGAGGAATGTGGACCCAGGCAGGAGAAATGACGGGTAATAATGAATGGAAAGAGGGAAATATAAGAGAATAAGGGAGTAGGACCATGCAACTAGAATCGGGGTTTCCCGTGAAATACCATCCCTGAAACCAAATGGACAGTAAAAGAGATCCCGCGGGGCTAGAATATAAGTTTAATTCCTAAAAGGGATCTAGGGGACATAAGCACATATCCAACCCATTCTTTCCGCTGAATCCCCCCATTAATCCATGCCCATAAGTGTCCATGATAAGAAAACTACAATACTCAATTTAAAAATGACAAGGCGTACCTTTAGATTCGAGAGGCCCACTTTCAAACATGTGATTATGGCAGATGGGCGAGGGACCACATGGCTGGATCAAGTGGCAGAGAAATGGCACACTAAGCTAGTTGATGGTTGCAACGGGATGTTGGCTACCAGCGGAGGACCATCTTGGAGAAAAAATTATCCTAGGGATATTACCCACAAAATGGTGGGTAACATCTAGCTCCAATTGGGATGTGATCTCTCGAAGAAGTGGGTGAAGATACTCGAACGGGAGATCACGAGAACTCTTGGTTACCGTAGACCTGTCACCTGCACATATACTAGATGGAAAAACATGGGGCAACATGCTTTCGCGGTGTTTCATGATCGCACATGATAATATTTTAGGCCATAAAATCAACAGAAAATAAAATATGCATATATATGTCATGAGGAATATCATATGATGTTATACTTATTTCTAATGCAAAAATCAACATGCAATGCATCCTACTCTACCATGCATATGATACAATGTCAAGTGTAAGGTATAATCATATACCTAATGCAACCAACACGTCAATCGATCAATACAAGAATGTGTGCTTCCATGATTATTTTTGCAATGGACTCAACAACGGGAATAATAATATGGGGGGTTTTGCATGATGCAGGTGGGAAAACAAGAGACCCATATGTCATAGAAAGGGATCCTGGAAGAAGGAAAAGACACCAGTCGAGAGGATTGCATTTGACCCTTCACCCAGGTGATGGAAATGTTAATAACCCAGTATATGAATCTTTGATCGAGAATTATCTCAGTGTTATCATCCTTAGGGTAAGAAGGGTTGCAAGACTCAGACATATTTAGGATGATATTTTTTTTGGTCATTGGGAAAACAAGGAGTGGGCTCGTCATTGTATTTGGGGGAAAACCATGATTCCTAGTTCTTTATAGGGGAAATAATGTCCTCATTAAAACTAGGGGGATGAACATTATCATAAACATCTATTTCTAGGGTAGGGGAAGAATGCTCAAACAGGGAGAAAAACCCCTTATCAGCAGAATGGCCTAGGGAAGCATCCTCCTCAATTTCTTCTATATTAGAGTCATCATAATTTCCCACAATCTTGGAAGGCTATTCTTTTATTGAATCATCTTGGAACATAAAGAAAAGACATTTCAAATCACTAAGAAGGACTTCATAAGGACCAATGTCTTTATTCGGAAGGGGCAGAGCATTTTCTTCTTCCCTGAGCTCATTCTTATGGGCTTGAGGAACCATGGGGTATTCATTTCTATAATCATACCTAATTCCCCAATAAACAGCCCCAAATTCACTCATAGATTCTCTGTTTATTTGATTATCATGATCTTCCTCAGAACCCTCATATTCTTCATTATATATTTGGTGTTGGTTACAATGCCATTCATTCCCTTCTTTGGACAGGGACAATTTATACTCCTTCATTCATTCTTAAAGAATGATCTCCAAGGTATTTACTACGTGATTCAAATAAATGCCTTAAGAAGAAGGTCATCGTTAGGATCATATTTATATATAATTTTCGTGTTATGAAGCCTTTCCGATTACTCACAATAGTGGGAGAAAATCTCTTGAGATTTATATGTGTCCATTAGTTTCTTGTAAGAATTTTCGCATTCCATCATCCATTTTTGCAATATCTGAGGGCTCTCGGGGTTGAGATATTCCTCGTTGTCCTCAGAGGATATTCTTTCCGATTCACCCTAAGCATTATTATTGAAGTATGCATCAATAATAAGCCCTTCTTCAAAAACAAAACCTTATTCAATAACTTTGTCCTCTCGAAGGCCCATATCTAACATTTGGGATATGTCTTCATGAGATTGGAAACTCGTCCCTTTATGCAACAATAGCTGCGTAATCAACATTGGAAGAGAAGGAATGATTTTAGGTTTACATGATTCAAGCTAATCAATACTTGGGGCAATGGATAAGACAAACAATTCCATTTGGTCACAAGGTTGAGGTATATTTTGCTTCAAAAGGTACCTTATGAAACTTACCATATGGTTGGTTGCGGAATGTGGATCCCCATCAAACATTTGCATATTCTTCTTGGATTTCAATGAAGGGAATCTTGTGGTCCCTGTCATATCTATGGCGGGAAAATATGTGATCAACATGTTGTTGGGTACTTAACGACATGGGAGTCACCAGGGTGAATGAAACTGCCTTAACAAATGCTTGCTTCACCCTACAAGCATTGACTTTGAAGTTCAATGTAGAACTATGGATTTGTGCTTCCAATGGAGTCGCCAATAATGATATGTCAATATGTCGTATAGGGAAAAAACACACATTTCATTTCCTCGGCAACGGTGCCAAAATGTTACGACTCAAACTAGCATGGGACCTGAAGGGAATCCCTAAAGGGAAAATTCTAGACCAAGGGCAACAAATGGAGTCTTAGATCATTATCACCTCAGCTAGGGCTCCCTTATTTTTACGTAATTTCATCAATGGGAGGAGACCCGATATGTATGGAGTCACTAATGAATGATAAGTCAATGGATATGAGTGACCCAAACCCTTCCTCAGAAGGTTTTAAAGGATGGAGCTTGCTTGCTTTCTAAGAAACGTACTATGTGCTTCTAGGGAAAGGAAGAGGATTTGGGGGTTAGGTCATGGGAATAAGCTTTGAAAGGAGTTCCCCACACCCTAAATCCTTGTCAGAATTGGTATCCTGGATGGTTCTTCAAGAATGGTCCTTTGAAGGAGTAGTACCACATGGGGCCAAATGGACCTGGTTTAGGGTATGAGTGAGGTATGAAGCAATCAATGATATTCTTACCCTAGACAAGGTTGGAAGGATCAAAGAAAGTATTTCACTCAATAATGTTGCTTTGACCCTGGAAGGTGCTAGCCTTGGGGGTGATAGGGCAATTTTTGGTCCTGTAGCTAAGGCTTGGCTTTTTTCCCAACTCCACTGTTGGAATGTCTTCAAATTTAGAGGGGGGTTAGAGGAAAGTCCATCATAGGAGACCCTAGGATATTGAGTTTTTCAGTGGCTAACTTATCGGGAAATTGATGTCATAGGCACCCCAATATGGCTAGACTTGGGAGACGGTGAAAGAATAAGTGTTTTTGTTACCAACCTTGGTAGATCAGTGCCTTAATCCTTGGGAGAATGGATCCTACGTTGATTATGTATAAGATTTATTGGTTCCCATTCAAGGAGGCTTCAAAATTACTTCACAAACCCCTCTAGATCAAGTGAAAGAAATCTTACATCTTTTATACTTTAAATTCACAAGAGGAATGGCTTATCAAGGTCATATTTAAACCTATGATATTTCTCTCATACTACATGGCCTATACTTGGAGAGAAATGTTATAATAGAGACAATCCTACTATATTAAGCAATAATTTGCTTGTAGCAATTATTCCTAAAACAATGAAAATCCCAATCCAGCATATATGACAAAAGTAACAAGAATAAAATCAGAATTATGTACTTACATGTAGTATATTATATCCAACCATTCACAAATGGAAATAAAGAAACTCCATGAGAAGATAGACCAATAACCATATATCAAAATTCATCCGTAAATGCTCTAATTCATCCTCTAGGAAAAAGTGTGAAATTCTCTAAAGAATAGAGAGATCCAATTCAAAGTGATGATGAGAAATAATCTCACCTCACTTGTATTTATACACATCTTAGGAGTTATGATTAGCCTCCTTGGCCTACATAATCCCCAAAAATAAAATAATGTGCTAATAATACAACTTTTGGTGACAAGCCCACCAAAATAGCTCATAAATGAAAAAGTAAGCCTCTCAAGAGGTCGAATAATAAACTATGCATGTCGTAGGGACCTCTAAGAGGCCTAATGAGGTCCATGGGTGTCATAATGAAGAGAAGGACCCTCAAAATGAGTAGGCAAGTGGGTGGCCCCTTGTAATAACATGTGGTGCTTTGAATGACATATGGGGGCACATAAGTGTCCTCATGGGTCTCCAAACAAATCGAAGATGTTTGTAGGTTTCCCTCAAGGACTAGGATGATGGAATAGTTGATGCCACATCATCGTGGAAGTCTTGGATCGTCTGCGAAGTGTATGGTGTAAATATGGGGCTGACTGGGCATCATGGATCAAGTGCATCCTCCTCATCCAATAAGTGAACCACGAGTAATCTCTAAATGGCTGTGGAGATCCATGGAGTGCAATCTGTTGTTGTGGAGGCCCATGGATCTCAACACTCACCCTACATGTGCCAATGTAGCCCTTTGAAGGATTAGGACCCCATATAAGGAGACCAAACCCCAAATGAAAACCATCTACAATCATGTATAAGATCCAATGTGTCCCCTAGCCTTCCAATACAACAATTCATTACAGAAATTGAGTAAATGAGCTTACCTAATCGTGGACCATATGGGGACTTCATAATAGCCTGCCCTTTCATAATCGGCTTTGGGATGTGCCAAAGTCTCCTAGACACCAAATGGGCTAACCAAGCACCCTATTAGGTGGTTTCTACCTATAAAGGGATAATATGGTCAAGCTACGTCCATCAAAAGGTGGTGGCATGTGACATATAGGTGAATGAAATACGGGATGAGAAGGGGCAACACTGGGTCACATGTCGAGGTATAAGGGTAGCTAATAAGGTGGAATCCCACACTTTGGGTTTATAATGTGTAGGATGGAGAAATCATGGTACATGAGGTGGTCCAGCCCTCGTTTTTCCACCCTTCTTTATATGCCTTTTGCCTTTTATGATTTTCTTTGATTAACTGCTCGAGGCTCAAGGGTTTAGAGCTTATGTGTAAGATATAGCAGTGGAATTCCTCTTTTAAGGTGGGGCGGTTCATCACCCACCAAGGGTTGGGACAATCATGGGTTCCTATATGATGAAGAAGGCTCATAGAACCTATAAGAACCAAGGTGATGGCCATGATAATGGGATAGAGCTCACATATTGGCTTTTTCCCACATGCAGCTTTTTTCTTGGCCATCTTTTGCATTTTGTGGTACTTTTCCTCTTGAATGTGGCCATATATGCTTTTAACTTTCCTTTCAGCTACATCAATCTTTGGGCTTCATTCCAGGACATGACCCAAGATGGGGGTAAGGGGAAGGGACAAGTTAACCATGTGTGGACCCAATAGAGGAATGTGGATCTAGGTGGGAAAAATTATGGATGGGGTGATAATGAATGGAAAGAGAGTAATATAAGCGAATAAGAGAGTGGCACACACAACCAAAATCGGTGTTTCCCATTAAATACCATCCCTGAAACCAAATGGTCAGTAGAAGAGATCCCACAGGACTAGAATCCAAGGTTAATTCCTAAAAGGGATCTAGGGGACAGAAGCACATACCTAGCCCATTATTTCCATTGAATCTCCCCATTAATCCATGCCCATAAGTGTCCATGATAATCAAACTACAATACTCAATTTAAAAATGACAAGGCATACCTTTAGATTCAAGATGCCCACCTTCAAACATACGATCATGGTAGATGGGCGAGGGACCCCATGGCTGGCTCAGGTGGTGAAGAAATGGCACAATGAGATAGATGATGGTTTCAAGTGGCTGATGGCTATCGGCTGGGGACCATATTAGAGAAAAAAATTCTCCTAGGGATATTACCCACAAAATGGTGGGTAACAAGGCCTATAATGGTACCTAGAAGGCCTATGAGGGTAGTGGAACTCCTTGAAGCCACAAGATTGTTGGTTGTAAGTTGTTGGGCTTGGTACCTTGGATAGTGGTTATTGATATTTAGAAAGTATTGGAATTTAGGAAAGTTGATTCTCATGGAGTCAAAGACCCATCACAAGGGTGATTCATTGTTGAGAGATAATGAACATCGTGTTCTAGAGCTAGGTGGAAAGTCGAAGGCCTGCATCCAGTTGGATAATTAAAAGATAAGTATTATCTTCTATAATTATTCCTGGTGTAAATTTTATTTATATGCTAATGAAATGCATCTATGTTAATTGAAAGAAGATAATTACATTAAAATGATTTTTTTGCATAAGTTATGCATTCAGAATATGCATTTCATTATGTAAATTATCACTTGAGAATATCCCAAAAAGGGGAAATTTTTCAAACATAGGTTACCGAGGGTAATTAGCATGGTATTGGGGCCTTAGCAAGAGGCTAGATTAAGCCAAAAAGTGATCAAGGCATGTTACAGGTGGTATTAGAGCTGAGTTGTAAAATTGGGCTTGTATGGGCCAAGCATAGGTATGGTGTGCAGAGGTTGTAGGTAAATTTTTTAGCAAAATGCTAGTAGGAAGACGCCAACCAAGTATCAAAAGCCCAATGGAATTGGGGAAATTAAAGCCAAGGGTAAAATTTTCAATTTTAACCCTCACTTGAATGACATCGCGCTAGGAACTGGCCAAGCTGATGAACAAACATAGACCATCCACGCAAGAATTTGGGACAACTTTGGGGAAAATCTTCAAATTTCCAGCCATTTATTAAAAATTTATGCCATTTGGTAAAAAGGAGGTCCAGTGCAGGTTAGAGGAGCAAATAGTCATTGATCTACAAAATTGCCATATGGGATGGACAAGATCAAATGCGGGACTCCCCTCGTTGTTGAAGTTTAACGAGTGGGGGGGGACATTACATGCGGTATTATTTAGGTGGTTTTGTTGAGAAATCTACAGCAGCATGATAAGGTCTTATTTTAATATTGATTTCTCTTACTTTGACAAGTTCTTTTGATGTTATATTACTTCCTTTTGGCTATTATTATTTTCCTTGATCATCAAGATAAATCCCAAACAAATGAAGATCACAAATGCAAGAAAAGAACACAATATGTAAGAACTCAGCTTGGGAAAACCCCTATCAAGGGGAAGACCAAGTAAAATCGTTTGAAAATAATACTGAGAGGGGGGGTGAATCAGTATTATCAAGTCAAATAATCCTTTTCAAAAACCAAATTTTATACGCTACTTCAGTTAATTAAACTCACGTATATACGCAACTATTCAGAGGTAAACCCGCGTACACAGAGCAAACCTTTTAATTTTCTTAAACTTTCAGATGATGTTTGTTAATCTGAGATGCAGCATCAAATAACCAGTAACCAGAGACAGTAAAACAGAGCAGAAAGACAATCACACACAAGAACACC
>APFE030045099.1:0-10597 GCA_000404065.3 Pinus taeda | reverse complement strand
CCATAAACAACATCCTGCAACTCATAGACATGATCCATATGTCTAAAAATAGACTTTGCGCCATAATTTGCCTGCGGGCCCACTTAGTGAAGGCAACTCTTTTCACTAAGCTCCATCATCTTGTTGCAATCTCAACATACTCTTCATCCTTGTGTTGTTTTGCCTCCTTGTTCTTCTTAGACATGGATGGGGACTCTGGGTGCCCACTAACCCTTATTCTCTATTTTGGCCGCCTACCACCAATTGGCTTGTCAACTAGTCTCTTTCCAACCCTTACTTTCAAGGTATGGGGTTGCTCCTTCGTTGCCGCCGAAGCTTTCTCAAACGTCCCAGTTTGTTTCTTGTGGGTAGTTCTAGCCTTCTTTCTCATGAATTCCTCCCAACTCCTGCCCTAACAACTTAGGACATCTAGCATAATAAGCTTAATGAGGCCATGGCTTGTATCGCATGTCTCTGGATTCACAACTATTTTTATGGCCGTGGCCATATGCTTGATGTCTTCAGCGAAAAGTAGGGAAGATTTATCAATCGCTGATGTTGAAGTTGGTTTAGCAATGGAAAGTAGTAATTGAATACGATTTTTTCCCTTCCCTCACTAGCGATATACTTGATGAGGTAAAGGGTGACATTGTTCCCATGGTTGGGGAAGTGACAACCCATCGATCCCCCTCCCCTTCTTCACCAGTTTTTCCTCCCATTAGAGAAAATCCTCCTTCAAGGAGGGGTCATTCACTTTCTTGTTAAACTTCCTTTTTCCTTTTATTGGTAATTCCGTCACTTGGGAAATTACCCTTTCTATAACCTCCAGCTTTAATCCCATGACCTCCATCTGATTCCTCTCTAAATTATTCGCGAACTCCATGGCGATTCCCCTGTATGATCCTTCCAGCCTCTGGAAAATCTCAAACCAACCTGCGTCTTTAAAAATTTGACATGCTTCGGGGAAGTTCTCCAAAGCCTCTGTTGACCCTAGTTCATGTCGAATTGCTGCTCCACCCATCGCTACACAAATTCAATGCTTTTCTCCTTTATTTTTCCCTCCTTTAGAAGTTCTAGAGCAGTCAACACACTACTCAGTTGTTTCAGACTTGCAACTTTTCTTCTCTACTTCTCTGCACACTCTGAATGGGGATGCAATGCTCCAGTAGGGGGCAAATGGTAAGGTGATGCAGGGGAGAATTTCAAATTAAGATTTGCGATCGTGATTCGTACTGCACAGTAATGTTTCCTTATTAATGCTAGGTTATGGGAGGTCTAGTTGAAGGTACAATTTCCTTTTTTTGGCATGATTGATCTTTAAGTGACAATGATTACCAGATCATCATGCTTTAGTTGCGGCTTTTAAATAATCACAGGTCATGCAAAGGTCATGTCACCATATATTTCACCCGCCCCAACATAAATGTGACAGCCAACCTCGACTGTCAAAAGGGATATTCGGTTAGATTTCCATAATTACTGAATAAAAGTAGATAACGATATTAACTTTGTATAACGTACCTAGTGTGACGTGGGGAGAAGACGTTGGTGGCGAGGCACGTGAAATTAATTTCGGTCGTCAAGGAAACTACTTTCGAACCACAATGATGCATGATGTATGTTACAATAAATAATTTACTCAGATTATTTCGAGAATTCGTCGGTTGTTATAGATGTAACAACCAAGATGACTGTTATATAATATTAATTTTTACAAAATGTAAAAACAAAGAAAAAGAAAGGTGATGCAACAACATTATTGTAGAGTATGCTTTGAAATAATAAGTGTTGTTACAGAGTGTGTAACAACTACCACAGAGTGGTTTTCAACTGCTACAAAATTTGTCAGTGTGCGCCCGGAAAAGGTTTTCACAGCCAATTTTTTTTATTATGTGATTCTTTTTTTTCTTTTATTGATGATGGTGTAACAGCTGCCAACAACGGTTGGTTTTCAGCTGTTACACTTATTGAAAAACTAGAATTTTGGCAACACAGGGGGGTTTTCCCCTGTTCTTGTAATCTTGAGATCCGAATTTATGACAATGTTGACAAATGAATCCCTTGAAGCAGGTTTATGATATAACCAAAGATGGTTCCCATTTGCAAGCAATGATGTCATCACACTGTCAATGGTAACCAAATTTACAGTCCCATTGTCAAATACTGCATCTACCTCATAAGGACCTAGCCATCTGGTGCAGAGCTTACCCTTGAAGTCCTTGAATCTTGAGTCATATAATAGAGCCCAATATCCATTCTGTAACTTCTTCTTGATGAACCTATCATGCCACTTAGTTCTCTGCAGTTGGATAATCCTTGTTTGTTGGATCGATGCTAGTTGTTTCTCCTCCAATTCATTAAGCTGGTTCAACCTCTTCTTTTGTGTTGTAGCCAGATCCAAATTTACCTACAATGTTGTTCTCAATGTCTTGATTTCGAACTCAATAGGGAATAAGGGATTTTTACCATACACAATTTCATATGGTGAAAATCCTATGGTATTCCTCCTTGTAGTCCTGTATGCCCACAACACTTCTGGAAGTTTATCGGCCCAATTCCTTCGGTGATTGACCACAATATTGGTATGAATCCCCTCAATGACTTTGTTGGTGCTTTCCACTTGGCCATTTTCTTGTGGATGATAAGGTGTTGTGATTCTATGATGGATTTTGTATTTTTCAACCAACTTCTTGATCATATAGGATGTAAATTTGGGCCCTCCATCTGTGACTATCTCCCTAGGTACACCAAAACGGACAAAGATGTCTTCAAATAGGAAGTCTGAAACAACCTACTTTGTGGCTCTAGTTAGTACTTTTGCCTCAACCCATTTTGTCACATAGTCAGTGCAGACCAAGATGTAAGGTTTCTGTTTGGTGAAGGATTAATTGGTCCCACAAAATCCAAGGCCCATTTCTTAAAAGGTTCTAAGACAATTTGAGGTTGTAATGACATCTCATCTAATTGCAGTGGTTATCCCATTCTTTGGAAACTACCACATCCTTTGACGAACTTCTTGACATCCTGAAATATTGTTGGCCAATAATACCCTATCGAAAGGACTTTGTATCCTATTTGCTTATCTGCGAAGTTCAAGGTTCCTTGTGACAAGCCTTAATGATATCAAAGATCTCATCTTCCCTAACATAATGTCTAGTCTGGAAATCTGGTCCAGTGTGATAGAGATTCCCATCTATCCAGGTATAGGTAGCACTCTATTGTATGATCTTTCTCTTCTCCTTGGAGGACAACTATTGTGGAAACTTCCCTGCAGCAAGTTAATTGGCTATATTTGCATACCAAGGTGAGTAAGTAGAAATAGCAAAGAGATATTAAGAAGGGAAAGAATCCTTAGTGGGAATGCAATTTTCATCAATAGCTAACGTATAAAGGAAATCATCTACTACATTATCTTTTCCAAGTTTATCGACAATTGTGATATCAAATTTCAGTAACAACAATAACCAGTGTGTAATTATACCATTGGTAATTGATTTATTCATTAAAAAACGAATGACAGAGTGGTCAATGTATACAAATACTTTTTACCTGGTGATATAACATCGAAATTTATTGATGGCATGCACTACTGCTAAGAATTCATTCTTGGTCACTGTGTAATTGAGCTCAACCGGAGTCAAATTTTTGCTTATGTAGTGAATATCATAAGGTTTCATGTCCTCCAGTTGGCCCAAAAACAACACCTACATCAATATCAGATGCATTTGTAGCTATGTGAAACGATAGTTCCCAATTAGGTCCTCACAAAATTGGAGTTGCTGATACACAACATTTTAGCTTCAAAAAGGCTTGCTCACACTTTCCTGACCACAAAAAGTTAACATCTTTCATGAGCAAAGAAAATAATGGCGATGCAATTTTTGAATTTGTTTTTTATAAATCTTATGCAATACCGTGCATGTCCCAAGAAACTACGTACCTCTTTTTGCGCCTTGGGGGTTGGAATTTTTAGAATTGCCTCTATTTTAGCAGGGTCTACCTTGATCCGTTCAACAGACATGTAGTGTCATAGCATGATTCCTTCAGTCATCATCACATGAAATTTTTCAGTGCTCAAAGCAACATTAATTTGTACACAACATTCCAACACTTTTTCTAAATTAGCTAATGTTGTTCCAGAAGCATCACCATAAGGTGTAAAATCATCCATGGATATTTCAAGGTAGTCATTCAACAAATCAGAAAAAAATCCTAGTATTTCCCTCTGAAAGGTTGTTGGCACATTGCAAAGTCCAAAAGGGAGTACTTTGTATGCGAAATTTCCCTAAGGGAAAGTAAAGTTCGTTTTATCTTGATCCTCCAGGGCAATCTGTATCTGGATGTAGCCACTAAACCCGTCTAGAAATGAATTTTTTTTTTCTAGAAAGGGTGTCAAGGACTTGATCTATAAAAGGTAAAGGAAAATGGTCATTTTGAGTGGCCTTATTGAGTTCTTTGTAATCCACACAGACTCTCCACTTGCCATGCTTCTTAGGAACGATGACAAACTAAGACACCCACTGATTGTCAAATATCGGATAAATATAGTTATCACTAAGGAGTTTTTGTAATTCTTCCTTCACTACCTCCCAGGGCTCATGCAGCGCTGTTGTTGTCTAACTAGTTTTCAGCCATCTTTCAAATAAATGTGGTGAGTGCACAGGTTGGGATGAATCCATTTCATATCCGCATAGTCCCATGCAAATGCCTTTTTGTATTTTTGTAACAGATGTAACAACAGTTGGTTTTTCTCAACAGTCAAGTTGGGGTTAATGTTCAGAAAATTTCCTGGTTATATTTCAGTTGGACTACTATCAGCATTCAGAGTGGTTCCCATTTGTTCAAAATCTATATCTTCTACCTCCTCTTCCTCCTTTGAATTTTGAATGGAAGTGACAAAAACCGAGTTACTAACAAAACCATTAATGATATCATCTTCTGTCTCATCCTTGAAATATTGGGCTTTCCCCAGAGTGAGGAGCAGTAGGGAAATATTCGATTTGGGCTTAAACTCATCCCACCAGGGGTTACATAAATCCACATTTGGTTTTAAGGGGTAGAGATTAAGATTCTTTGTAGCCTAGCCATCTGAGATCACCATAGATCCATATCTGCATCCTATAAATGCATCTACAGTGGACATCCAAGGTCTCCCTAACATCAAAGGATGTCCCCCCAAGTTGGATTTGCACTGTAAGATAAGAAAGTCAGCTGGATACCTCCAAGAGCCTATTGTGATTACTATGTCCTCTAATACCCCCTCGGGTTTGACACGGGACCTATCTGCTAATTCAAGTACAGTAGGAGTATGTCTAAGCCCATGTAGCCCCAGGGTGGTAAATAGATCCTTTGTTATCACATAATGACATCCCCAAGATCGATCAATGTGTTATTTATGGGCTGGTCATTAATGTAGATAGTAACCATAGGGTTTCCTGGATCATTATACTTCGTTAGAAGAGGTTGAGCAGACGTTAATTCAAACAATTTCCCGATCACATGTATAGTAGTAGGGTCTTTAGGCTTCCTCCTAAGTTTCTTAATGCACAAATATCTTACTGTTTTAGCATAAATAGGTACTTCTTTAACAGCGTGCAACAGAGGAATTCGTACATGCAAATTTTGCAACACCCTAAGAAAATCAGATTCAGGCTGTGAGGCCATTCCATGCTCAGTTAATCTCTAAGGATACGGAGGATTTAGAGTTATAACAGTCGAGTTGGCTGTTACAAGTGTATTAGCCTTACTTGAGTTGGATGTTACAAGAGTAACAGTCCTTCGCGGGTTGGCTATTACAGACGTAACAGTTTGCTCTGTATCAGCTGTTATAGGTGTAACAGACGCCTCAAGATCTACGATATCTCCTCTAGAAGGTTCAAATTCCTCCTCGGTAATGATAGGGGAGTGATTTGGTTTACCTTACCCGATCGCAATTAGATTGCATTAAATCCCACGAGGGTAATCAGATAAGTCTAGAAGGTAGTCAGAGCCTCTATGCCCTGGGCTGCTTTATTGTTCGGGTTAGGGTTAGGTTGCACAGGTAGTTGGGGTCGCACAAGCAGTGTAGGAGTAGGAGTTTGGAAACAAGTCAATTGTAGATGTTGTTGCATTGGTAATCCAGGTAAAGCTATATTATGAGAATTCCCACTCCAGTTCTAATTCCAAGGGTATGGTTGAGATGGAGGATATTGGATAGAGGGAGAGGGGGACCACTGGTTCCAGGGTGAAGGAAACTGTGCTAAAGAAGGAGCAGAATTTTCCATGGATATTGTTGAGTATTATATGCATTGTTCCACAAATTGAAAGAAGAAAAATCTTGGGACATACCTGGAGGTTGTGGCTACCATGGTCTCCAAGGTGCGATGAAATAAGAGGACTCCACGTTTTCACTCGATTCTCTAAGTATTGCTTTCAGCCTAGGAAGTTTGGACATTGACCCATCGAATGTTCCAACTCACAAATATCGCACAAGATGATGTTGTTCATTTCGGACTCCCTCAAGGGACGTTTCTTCTGACAATTTGGGCAGAACACAGCCAGAGGTGTGTTAGCTTCTGCTTGCATTTTCTTGATCCGTGTTATCATTATCTGGGCAGATAGAGTATTGAGGATATCAGTCTTGAAATTTTCAAATAAATTCTTGATATCTACTCTGGTTACTCCTCTACCTGTAGAGCTTCTTTCCTTAGATGATCCTCTAGAACATCTTAAATAGATCTTTACAATTTCAGCGAATGGTTCCTGAAATATGTCCCCTTTTCCTAGTAGGTTCAAGGTATCAAGGCAGTCGTCGCTCATTCCTCTTATAAATATGGTCTTCAAGATATCATGGTCTAAATCACTGTGTTTAGACCTCTGCAAATTACAGTGGAACCGCTCTACATAGTCCTCCAGGCTCTCATCTTCCTTTTGTGTCATTCTAAATACTTCCTCCCTTATGTCCCTGGTTTTGCAATAGTCTTGATACTTTGATAAGAATGTCTCCTTCATATCGCTCCACGTTTTAGTAGAAGCAAAGCCTAACCCCATGAACCATCTCAATGCTGCTCTTTTTAGAGTAGCAGGAAATAATTTCAATTTCTGAGCATTTGAAACATAGCCATTGTTAAACACATACATGGCAGAAAGAGTATGAAAGATAAAACATGAAGGTACATTTATAGTACATTGTGTGACCGTTGGGTTCCACATCCCAAGGTCTCTTGGACTTCCTTAGTCTATTTGGATTTCACACTAACCGTTAGAGGTTTAGGTATCCAAAATTCCCCCCCTTAATCCAAAGGGTTATGTATGAGTCCAAGAAGAGAGTTGTAATACAAAACGTGCAAAAAAATGCATGGAAGCACTAGGCTGAATGTGCTCTCTGAAATGTTAGTATAAGGTTGATGGTTTAAGGATGACCACCAACTCTAGAACACTTAGTGTAGTTCCCGGAACTCTTCCAAGTCTAGCATGAAGCTCAAGTCTTCTGCTAGAGGAAGTGCTCCTAATGTTTTGAAGAGGGAAACCTTCAACCATGAAAGGGAGGTCTCACCCCACATAAAAGGGAGAATCTCAACCTGAAAAGGGGAGGTCTCAACCTGTAATGGTTTAAGGATTACCACCAACTCTGGAATGCTTAATGCAATTCCTGGAACTCTTCCAAAACTGGCAAGAAGATAAAGTCTTCTACTAGAGGAAGTGTCCCCAATTCTATTCCTGGAACTCTTTCAAAACTGGAAAGAAGTTGAAGTCTTCTACTAGAGGAAGTGTCCCAAATTCTATTCCTAGAACTCTTCAAAAACTGGCAAGAAGCTGAAGCCTTCTGCTAGAGGAAGTGTCCCAAATTACCAACTGAAGGCATGCTCAGGAGCATCTTTGTCTCTGGCTAGAACTCTGAATCTGGTAGGGCAGGTTGTGGCTCAGGCTCGCTTGATGTACTTTTGAAGCTTGTAGATTACCATCATTTTCCCCCTGTCAGATACAAGGTGAGATGATGGAGAAAAATAAACTGCAAGATTGTTCAATACTCTAGAACAAGTTCTGACATGTGACTGGAATATCTTCTTAGCTGTTGATGCCCATTGCCAAGAAGTGATCCATCCAAGGTGAATCTTTGTTCTTGCAGGAGGTTTGTTTTTGAAGCATTTGTTTGAAGAATGGCTGGTTTTATGACAGTGCTTACATGGATGAAGATCAAAATAGTGATGATGGCCAACTCGGTCATAGTGTTGGCATTTCACAATCTGTTGTCATGGAAGAGGAGCAGAATCTGGAACAGCTGAAGGTGAACTGTCATGAGCAGCTGAATTGTCATGAATGAATCCAACACTTTGAAATTGGACCAGTTTGGAGTAGTCTAGAATATGAAAGGACATGTCCTTGTCATATCCAAGACCATTTCTGTGCTTGTTGTGGACAAGCTCTTCCCAAGGTCTGATGATTGGCTTGGGAAGTGTTGGCTGAATTTTTGTGTTTGTATGCAATTCTGCTACTTCATTGGGCACTAGATCTGAATCAACTTCAACAATATTGACTTGTTGCTGATGGGTGGTTGTCTCAATGTTCTAAATAGGTTCAGAATGATGACGCCTCTGTTTTAATTCTTCCTGCTGAAGCTGAGGTTCAAGCTCCAAAAATTCTACCTTTTCTTATGTATACTGCAGATAGGTTTTAATATCACAGAGAGTATTCTTACTGATTTTCACTGTATCATAATCAGTAGAATGCATCAAGTTTTCAAGAATTCTAATACTTCAATAATTTGAGTCATATTCTCCATTGTCAAAATACAACTTTTAAAAACTAATCACAACTATGACCCAATGTGGAAAAGTAACACCCACTCATAGTACAAAGACACAACAATATCCTCTATAAATGTGCACCAATTGATCAATATGCAACTAGCAAGCACCAATTATTGTAAAGCAATTCAAGTTGATCCGGTTGTAGCATCTTTGAATTCTACATGTTGCGTCTTGTTGCAAACTGGGACATCACTTCTCATTTGGCATGGTAATTTTGTATGCTTGTGCATTTGAAAAAGGAATATTGAAGCCTATAGAAGTCTTCAAATTTACTCAAGATGACCTGTTGACGGAGGATATCATGGTACTGGATACTCACAGCGTGGTTTTAATTTGGATTGGTCAGCATGCAAATTCTAAACTGAAGGAATATTTTTTTTATTTTTTGATATTGGACAAAAATACACAGAGTGTGCAACGGTGTTTGAAGGGTTGTCTCTAGATACTCCGCTTTACATAGCTACTGAGGGAAATGAACCATCTTTCTTCACAAGATATTTTGCATGGGATTCTTTCAAGGCCATAGTCCAATGGAATTTATTTGAAAAGAAACTTGTCATTCTCCAAGGAAAGCCTATTCTAGCTGTTGAGAAATTAAAAGCTAAGTACACAACATTAATGTTGTATCCAGTGAAAATACAAAACAAACACCTGAGAGTTTGAATGGTCTTCGAAAAGGTGGCTTAACTCGAAAATATTCTGCGCTGGCTGCCTTGACTTCTGCTTTTACATCAAATAATGAAGAAAAAGGTTCAAGTAAAGATGTGAAAGTGTCATCCAAACCTACTTTGAATCAGTTCTCTCAGAGATCATCTGTTGGTTCAATATTATCTACTGCCCTCAGTGTAGAAACCAAAAGCCATCCTGCTAAAGACTTAACCATTCAATCTATTCCAGTTACTGATGCTGCAATAGTTTCAGATGTAGCAAAGATTGAAACAAGCAATACAACAGATGCTGAAAGTGAGTTGCCTAAGCAAGATGAATCAGCCTCAGAGAATGATACGAAATTAAACTTTCTATGCCTCATAATAAAAGAGAGGAAATATCTAAAGATGTCAATATCGAGCCAGAGGAAAATGGATCTTCACAATGCCATGTCTAACCTTGGAAGCATCACTGAGGCCCTCAAGGAAGCCATTAAAGAATGAGAAGAGTTGACAGGCTTGATTGAAAAGCTGACCTCTTCAAATGGTTCATTGAGCTTAAATTCATGGGTAGAATCCATGCATTTCTTGGCATAAGGTAGCACCAAATCGAGCAAGTCGTTTGTTTTGTATTAAAATGTGTCCTATGTTGTATTCTTTGGTCTTTCAATAAACGTTTTCCTAGGACTTGAAATGCTGGCCTTGACAAAAACTTTCAATAACAGTTCTTCTTCTTATAATGGCTTTGGGAATGCAAGCGTAGTTTCCAGAAGCCTGGAAAATACTGTAGCCGCACTATAGTCTAGTCTCACAAGCTGGTGGAATTCTTTCCTTACACAGCAACACACAAAGTGATTGTCATTGTTTTCCCTTCATAGCATTCATGACTTCAGTGAAGGCGATTTGGTTGTCTTCGCTCGATTTCCAGCGGAATGGCGAGGGCTTTAAGTTAACGGAAGTTCTAGATTATCGGGCTTCCTTGAAATCTACAGATGAAGAAGGCTAATATGTGATGCAGAAGAGGGACCCTATGAGAAGCTTCCTCGTTCCAAATGGTTCCATTGCAATTTCCCCATCACTCAGGTTATTCTGATGTGTCAGGTCTGTTTCTGCTGCCAGTGCAAGAGAAAGGCTCTGTAAGCTTTGTCGTTGAATATGAATTTGCTACTCAATCGAAGCCAT
>APFE030045098.1:0-13422 GCA_000404065.3 Pinus taeda | reverse complement strand
TAATGATGTTTTTTACATGGCATGGTAACAAAATTTATAATAATACTACATCAAATCAATATTTTAGAATATTGCAACTTTGACATCTAAATATTTATGTTTATAGAGATTTTAATATATCCATAGGATATGGTTTTCCTTCTAAAGATTCATTTTACAAATAATTAATTAAAAGAAATATTAAAAGATTTTACAGCGAGATTTTGGATTCTTTGTCTTGAATTAATCTTTTTACTTTCACTTAAGAAATGGTAGTGGCTTTAGTAAAAAGTAAAGATGTTTAAAATCTTACCTAATTTGGAAATTTTAATACGGTAAAAAAAAATGAAGGTAAATTTATGATCCGTGCAAATTCAATTTATATGATAAAAGAACTATTATACTCATGAGATAATTGTATTGTAGTTTTTTTTGTATGTATGGTTATTTTCATTTTCATTTTTTTTATCTATATAGTTATTTTCATTTTTTTTGGGCAACATTATTTTTTTCTATTTTCATCACATTATTTAGATTTCTAATTTTTTATTTTGATGTTGGCTTACATTAATTAAAAATAATCTTTGAGCATGAACATACTCACACATCTAAATCATATACTGAGTGAGAGAATGTGCCTCATTGGACAACTAACAATTGCTCAACAATACATTGCAAAAACGGATGTAAAATATTACTACTTACCACCTAAAATCCATTATGTAAAAAAATATAATAATTTGTTATTTTTAATTTTATTTTGGGGTGAAGGATTGGTTGTATTCTTTATATGGATTATATTTTCAATATTAATTTAATTCAATTTTTAATTTTATTTATTTACCATTATTAAACTTATTTTTTAAATTTATCTCATATCATCCTAAAATTACCATATTTGTTATTTTAATAAAAAAATATTATGAATAGTGATTAGCTAAAGGGGTCAAACTTAGTTTAGGTGAAAGTGAGTCCTCGAACTGTGCATAGAGTTATCAATTTGTGACATTTTCAACTACTTAATTTGTGATTTTATAGTTTACGTTATCTAGTACTGTACAGTCTACTTTAGTTAACACTTACTCCATGCTCCTTTCAGGACGTGGGGGAATCCCATCACGGATGTGTCGACCATGGTATCGCGGGGATGGCGATGCGTAATCTAATGAGGCTGAGGAGTTGCTAGGAAAGTTATGGAAATCTCAGTTATATTTAGAAAAAACCCGCAAAGATTTTTATAAATAGTTATTAAACTTCAAAATTTTAGTTGGTTTAGATGTTTTTGATTGTGCTTAATCTATTTCCACCATCAAAAACACAATTCAAACACTGCCTCTATAAAAAAATTTGAATTTTCTTTACCTAAATTCAAACCACTTTTAACTGTCCAAACATTCCTTCACCTCGTTAGAAGGCTCCTTTGATGATGGCTCAACCTGGACCTCCATGTTTACATGTTTTCTGCTTGGGGAAGACGAAACATGTGCCATCAACTCTCAAGGCTGCGCGTCCGCTTTCTCATTGCTTACTCCAGTGTCCGTGGATGCCCTAGAATATGCTTCGATTATCATACTGTTGCATGCCCGGGAATATGCTTCGATTATCATATTAATAATGATGTTTTGTTTATGGCACTATGTTTCAAATTTTATGGAACATTTTTTTTTCTATAGTCTCATTCTTGCTAAATTTTAAAAAATTTATAAACTTTTAAATATACTTTACTTTTGGTGTTATACTTTTTATATTCAACTCACTCATTATTAAATATACTACCTTTCTAAGCTGTATGGTCTCATTCTTGCTAAATTTTAAAAAAATTATATCTAACTTTTAAATATACTTTACTTTTGGTGTTATACTTTTTATATTCAACTCACTCATTATTAAATATACTACCTTTCTAAGCTCTAGAGTTTAAATAGATTGTTTTTTGGTCTGAAAATAACACACATTCTTATAGATTTTGATAAAATCTGGTAGGTTTTTTTATACTTATTATTAAATATGCTATTTTTCTAAACAGTACTCTCGAGTCTAAATGGATTGTTTTTACTCTGGAAATAAGAAAGATTTTTATAGATTTTGGTAAAATTTGGTAGTTGTTTTTTTTTTAATAATTTAAATCTAAATTTAAAATATTACAAACATATTTAATAATGTTGAATCTATTTCTTACACCAAAAATATGATTCAAAAGCGGTTACATAATTCAAACATTACTACTGCAAAATAAAAAATAAAAATTACCCAAATTCCAACGCTGCTATGATAAATATAAATATAAAACTAACTATATATCATATAATTGTAATGATGCGACGGAAGGCGCAAGAATCGGTTGGATTGACCAATCCAAAAAATATGATCCGACAATGTACGCATGGATGGTTTGTCGCTTGTATATGCTATGTTACTTTAGAACCTAGGGAAATTTATTTGAGTCGTGGAGGGAAGACGCAGCCAGTGTCAATGTGCCAGCTAACGAAAAGCAGAAAAGGAGAAGATAGCTCAATGATCGAGAGGGTGTATGAAGATAAAACGCCATATAAACAATGCGATGCTTGTGAACATGTCAATTAGATTTATAAACAATTAATATGAAGTATGGCTTGCGAAATGGTTCACAAGAATACCAGCTACGATGGCTTTGGCATATCCACCAAGTCCAATTGTAAGAGTTCCTTATCTCTTTTTTGGTCTGCGTTGATTAGATCAACACGCAACTCCGCGCAACTACTCGATATATAAATAGCTTTGTTCCCAAGCCTCTGTCATAGGAATAATAGAATTCCATTTTGCAAAGCATTCTTCACTTGGGAATATCATGAAGACAACTACAGTTGGAAATCTGATTGCCGCACTTGCTAGCCTTCTTTTATTTTCCTGTGTATTTTCGGATGTAGGTGGAGGACTCGCGCTGAACTTCTATGACAAGACTTGCCCCGCAGTTTATAACACAGTAGAGAGTGTAGTTGGACAGTACATCTCCAAAGCTCCAACTCTGGCGGCTCCTCTTCTCAGAATGCAGTTTCATGACTGCTTCGTCAGAGTGAGTATCTTTCAGCTTTCATCTGCGATATATTTAAGTACCAATAATAGTGCATTGAACAAGAATGGTATTTATGGCCTTTTTTGGATTAGTAAATAGATATGTTTAACTGGATGAAGGGTTGCGATGGATCGGTGCTCTTGAATTCAACGAATTCATCGAAAGCGGAAAAGGATTCGATTCCGAATGTCACTCTCAGAGGATTTCAAGTCATCGACGCAGCCAAAGCTGCAGTGGAGAAGGTGTGCCCCGGAGTGGTGTCATGCGCCGATATTCTTGCACTCGTTGCACGGGATGCTGCCCATATGGTAACGCTCCTGTTTAGTCATAATGCATGCCTTACATTTCCTTTCCTCTTCAATTATCATATTTCTTCGGCAGCCACTAATATGGTTTGTATTTGTAATTCAAAATATTAGTTGGGTGCGCCATTCTGGAACGTTCCAACGGGACGCAGAGATGGAATGGTGTCTATCGCGAACGAAGCTCTCACTAAACTTCCTCCACCATTTGCGAATTTCTCGCAGCTCACATCAATGTTTGCTAGCAATGGTCTTGATGTTAAGGACCTTGTTGTGTTATCAGGTAATTAATCCAATACTTTGATCGATACTCACCTTTATTCCCTTCTCATTTGGTTGTTATTCGCATTGACTTATATATAACAATACGTCGCACAGGTGCCCACACTATCGGGACGTCCCACTGCAGCTCCTTTAGCAGCAGGCTTTACAATTTTACAGGAAAAGGGGATACGGATCCATCCCTAGACAAATATTATACTGCTCAATTGAAGATAAAATGCAAGCCTGGGGATAGTAAGACGATAGTAGAGATGGATCCCGGTAGCTTTCGAACATTTGACACACATTATTACATGAATTTAAAGAAGAATAGAGGTCTCTTTCATTCCGATGCTGCGCTGCTAACCAACAACGAGGCAAAAGCATTTGTCAACGAAGAATTACAGGGCCCGTCGTTCTTCTCAGATTTTGCAACGTCGATGGAAAAGATGGTCAGAATCGGTGTCCTAACAGGCACTGCAGGCCAGATCCGAGGACATTGTGCTTTCATAAACTAACTTTGCCTCGATATTCTTTGACTCGATTTTCTTTGAATTTATTGGCAATCCCTTTGACTCGATTTTCTTTGAATTTATTGGCAATCCCCTTGCCCAACGTGTGCATTCGTTACTCTCTTTTTATAAATTTACGAACGTTTCAGGCTAAAATGTAAGGTGCCTCTCAAATTTAATCTCTGCTTTGTCTAAGCAATGAATGTGTATGGTCTATTTCCTCGCGATATCAGGAAGGTGTATTGTCTATTTCCTCGACATCACAGACCATTCAGATTTTTATAAAAAAATCAAATGTTTTAAGCAACTTAATTTTTTATCAATTCAATCTTTTAACATTAATTACTTTTTAAAAATAAGTGACAATATATATAATATTAGATTAATATATAATATTTCAGTAATTGTATTTTTGATTTTAGGAATGTGTAATTTCCTTTCCTATATGTAACATTATTTATTTCTTTATACCATTTCTATAATATAATTTATAAATAAAATAAATTAAGAAAATAATAATATTTTTTTCTTCTATGGAAGACTTTTTGGGAGGATGTTACATTTGTTTGCAAATTGTTATAATTATTATAAGTTGTTAGGGCATTAAGCATATTATTTTATTAAGTTGTAACTTGGTGAGGAATTACACATGCAGCGTGTCTTGGAATCTCATCTTTGATGTCTCACATGTATTGTAATATTTTGAATAATGAAATAATCAATCGATTTGACACATCTAGGTTTTTTAGTTAAAAATAATTCAAATCAAACCACTGAATACAACGAGATCTGGAAATATAGCTTTTATTTATATTAGTAAACGAATAAATTGGTACATATCCATACAATAAATTTCAAGTCCCTGCAATGGCATGAACAACTGCTATCAAAAGAGAAAATAAATGCACTGAAGCACAATCATGGACCCTAGATGGATCCACCAGACAAAATAACACCCACGAGGTTTTCATCCATAGGATGAAACTCGAACTAGCCACACCAAGTTCTCAATAAAAGACACAAATACAACTTTTATTTATATTAATAAATGAAGAAATTGGTACATATCCATACAATAAATTTCAAGCGCCTGCAATGGCATGCACGACTACTATAAAAATAGAAAACAAATGCACTGAAGCACAATCGTGGACCGTGGATGGATCCACCAGACAAAATAACACCCACGGGGTTTTCATCGTAGGATGAAACTCGAACTAGCCACACCAAGTTCTCAATAAAAGACACAACAAGATAGATAAACCCAAATGATTCAAATGCTTAGCTTCTATCCTCTTTTATAGGCTTGATGGACTCTCTAAAGACCCTAGTTTATTATTTTCCCTTGAAAACCGAAGGGAAATACCATGGGTTGATAGCATGGGAAAATACCGCGATAAATAACATGGACAAATTCTGTCGATTTTGATCATATCGAGAAAGGGAATATTACAAATCCTCCTACCCAATGATTGCTTGCCTCAAGCAATTCACTCTTATCCAAAATAGAAGCATTGATACAAGGATCCCATACAACCCACTGTGCTATTTCATACCTCCATGCTACATGATCTTGAATGGATCCTTCGATACTTGGATTCCAAATGATCCTCTAACCAATCCTTTCCTTGATAGATTCATCTAGATCCCAAACAATCCTCCAGCCAATCGTGACCCCAATGGATTCTCCTGGATCCCAATGCCACCTAAGTCCTGGGACTTGTGGGTTATGGTACCATCTCAGACCTCCATCACTGCCTGTGACAAAGGAACCAAGCTGCAATATTCCCTTGGTTATGAGTGTCCTCCTAGGAATCAACCCATCAATAGAGTACCAACTCGTAATTTCTCACTAATTCATGCCTTAGGAAGGTTGAATACCTACAAATATACTATGTTGATGCTAGCCGATGCTCAACTCATGCTGCTCCACTCGGTCACCCTACATGATGCATTTGGCGAACTCTACCCTACTCTTCCCAATGTATAGTGGGGAATGCTAGCATTGTAAGCCTTATTTATGTACTCTTGTAGAGGGCTACTCTAGAACTCCCCACTGTACTCCTCTTAATGCCTTGAGAGGAGCTTGAGTCATTCCTCAACACTAGACAACTAGGTCATTGATTCAGCACACACCCCCAATGAGCAGGGGTAATTTTAGGGGCGAATAATCGCCCAAAGGCGAAATTTAAAGTTTTTTATATTTTAATGGGGCGAATTTTTAATTAAAATAATAAAAACTTTTTTATTTAATTAGCCCTCATTTTATTTAAAAACTAATTTATTTTTTTATTTTCGCCCAGGGCAGATACGCTAACCGAAATGGGATTTTCTTAAAATCGCCCCATTTTGATATTTACCAAATGGGATTTTCTTAAAATCGCCCCATTTTGATCTTTGCTCCTGGTTTTGGGTGATCAAAATCACGATTTCTGATTTACTGTTTGGTTTTTTCTAGTTTGGTAGTGAAATTGTGAAGATCAATTTGGTCTGAGAAGGTTAAATTTGTTTTGAAATGGAGGGCGGAGTTAATTTTTTCCAAATGGAGGGCTCCCTATTTTCACGGATTCAGCCGCTGTTTTCATGAATTCCGCTGTTTTCATGAATTCCGAATTCATGGTGTATATGGCTCCCACTCCCTGTTTATAAAATTGTTTTGAAATAGGTTTTTTGATGGTAGTTCACCAATCTTGGTTTCTTGGATTTGAACGGCTCATGCCCCTGCAGCAGCAACAACAGTCCGTACTTTTGTTGGCTGAGCGTGAGAAATTAAGCCCCTTTATGCGGTTCCTGCCCATCTGTAGCCGGCTTTTGAATCAGGGTAAGTTGGCTTTTTTCTTCAAGTTTGAAGTTTTTTTTCACTAATTATTCGCTTGGGTTGACTCCTATCCATTCTTGAAAGGCCTTGTGGAAATCACAATTTGATCACCTTCCTGTTCTCTGGAGGATCGCTAGTGTGAATAGATAAGACTCACCCACCAATATCTTTGTCATTGCTTCTGTGCAGACTACGGGGACAGAATTAAGGATTATCCATAAATATTTCTTCCAATTTCTTCCAGCATTTGCTCTTGTTTAGCTAGTGGAGAAAATAAATTTTACTAATCTCTGTTTGCACCGTCAATTTTTACTCGGTTCTCATCTCTGCTTTCACTGTAATTCTCTTGGGTTTGTCCAATAAACTCCCTCGGGTTTGTCCAATAAACTCCCTCGCTGACCTCTGCCTGTGTTATTCTTTTCTGGACGTAAACTCCCTCGCTGACCTCTGCCTGTGTATATGGCAGTGTGGTACAAAAGAAAAGTTTTGACATTTACATAATGGTAGCACTTTTTTTGCATCTGTGCAAACTGTTTATCAGGAGTTGAGTAATAAACTTCTAAGATGGCCTGCCTGACATTTTCACTCATGTAAAGGCTTATGCTAGACCTTAACTCTCTGGATCAATATACAGGCTACGGACACATGCTTGCATGGAGCCCTATATCATTGCAGCTAACAGGCAACTGAGCTATATGAATCCCATCTTCAAGCTGTTGCAACCACATTTGCGTTACACTATGGAAATTAATGCATTGGCTCGCCAAAGCTTGATAAATGGAGGAGGAGTTATTGAATCTTGCTTTACACCAGACAAGTATTCCATGGAGTTAAGTGCATCTGCATATGACAGAGCATGGCACTTTGACAGGGAGGCCTTGCCTGCAGACTTGCTTGCAAGGTATGTGGTTTAGTTTGAGACAGCAAAAACCTGACTTTACTTTCATATTCCATTTTCCATGAATACCCGATGAATCCCATGGGATCCAATATTGATAGAAGGCACATTCAAATCCTTGATATGAGATGCTACTTTAGTTGGCAAAAATGGACGTTTGTTCTATTGAAGAGTACTTTGTAATGTCTTGTTCCATCCCTCACAAATAGGTCTTCATTTGACAATAATTTTGGTTGCCTAAATGAAAAATTTAAAATTTTTAACTAACATTTTTATATCATCCATTTTAAATCTCTTGTACAACAAGCCTAAACTGCAGAAAACAGAAAAGGATTTTCCTTGACGTGTGCTGATTCCTGAGGGCAAAGGAAGTGGTCAATATGCTCTAAATTCCCTTCAAGAAAATATTTTCCCAACTTTAAAACTTAACCAACACTAGTCTAGTTCTTTGAAAATGACCATTAATTCCAGGCAATTGTTTTTTGGATTGGAGGGTACTGCCATTTGCCTACTCATTTTCATCAAGAAAGTAGACAGTTCTGCATCGGTAACTTGTAATGCTTATTTCTAATCATTGTCTACTAAAAGCATCGTAGACTATTTAGTATTAATGCATTTTCATATTTTGCATTGTTCCTGCCCTCAGATAGGATACTCTACATAGGATATTTCCTAGTAGCCAGCACATTAAATATGCTCCCTGTGCTGCTCCCGTACTTGTATTTAAGTGATTTGTCCATACAGCTCGTCAATTCAGACTCTAGAAAGGGTGTGTGATGGTCCAACCTTATTATCTCAGTATGAATTTCAATAGAAACACATTCCTTTTATTTTTCATCTTTTTACGCATTCTTCCCACTTTTATGATCGGAATTTCCAATCACTTGCATGGTGCAGCTACAAGCTGTCTATCTCAGAATGCACAACAATAAACCATGGTAGCCACACAAATTTCAAGGGGCATAACATAACACAGTCCTTATTATAGAAACTAAACAAAGCCAGAAACCAAAAAAAAGCTATTCTGTTCATTAAATCACAACCTCAAAAATGTCACTCACTCACATGCAGACTGATCATCAGATATACTCTACAAACTTAATGCTCCAGATCCTTTCAACATCTTATCTTCTTCCAACACGGATCTTGATCTCCATGAGTGAACCCATGATCCTCAAGACCTCTCTGAACTCTTTTACTCCACTAGAACCCGTGATCTTCATCTCCAATCCCCTTTGTTGAGAAACATGCCTCTTCTCTATTTTAGTTCCCTTGATGATTTCCTTCTCATCTGCTTGGATTGCCTTCCCGCCTTGAGCTATCCCAAACTGCCCACTATTGAGCTACCCAAAGCTGTCCACAAATGAATTTGTATGCTCCTTTAATAGGCTCTAATCCTCTATAAGATCTGATCATATGGTTGACATAGTCAAGTGGGTCCACATTGAAAAAATCAACAATCACCATGTGGAATATAACCCAACTTGGTTATTCCTGTTGTACCGCTTGCAATTTCAGGGCTGTGAGTGTAACGAACATCCTCCTACACAGACCAAAGATCCGGAAAGCAAGAAGCAACGAGCTTTGAAATATATTCACTAATGACCATGAGATATAAGAAGGGAGATGGCCATGGATGTCTTCTTCATTTCTGTTATATACTGTCAATTTCCAGTAAAGTCCGTTACTTCTCGCTTGATTTCTAACAAAATGACGAACGGTTTAGTGTAAGGCCAAATTAGGTGGATTCATGCCTCCTGCAGTTGGAACAGGGGTGTTCCGTTGGTTTTGAAGCAATACATACTTAGTGTGACACTTAGCGGCAATACATACTTAGCATGACACTTACCTACATAAACAGTTGCATTGAAACTGACTTACTGAGACAGTCATCCTTATAGTTTGTACTTTGTAATTTCTCAATACTGCTTTGCCGTGATTGACAAAACTATTCGCCACTTGTTAATATGTCGAAGTATATCTTTGTCTGCCTTACAGGAACCCCCAACAGGGTATCCTCCAGAGGAGTGTCATTTGGAGTAGAGTAAGAAGTGCTTGAATCAAAGCCTTTGCTCCACTATGATGGGAGGTACTTCCTTGAAAGCTGACCGTAGATTCCAGCATATTGGGATAAGAAAACACAGTTATTCGATGGAACTTATCTGTTGCCTAATCTCTGTACAGAGGCATCTTGAAGCTGGGATTTGGTCTCTTGAAGTTGAGAGCCTTCTGAAGCTGGGATTTGGTCTCTTGAAGTTGAGAGCCTTCTGAAGCTGGGATTTGGTCTCTTGAAGTTGAGAACCTTTTGAAGTTGGGATTTGGTCTTGTGAAGTTGCTTTGTAGGGAGTGAGAACTTCAATAGTTGTTGGTCTCACTTGCAAGGAATTAATGCTGGAAGCCAATCCTTCACAGAGAGTTGAGAACAGAGGAAGCACGGAGAGAAGGAAAGCGTTCCCAATATAACCTACTAGCTGAGTCATAATGTTATATGTTGAAGCAAAGATACCACAGCTCCTCCTTTCTTCCATACTAAGATCTTAGTCCTGATAACATTAAGCTTTCCTTGTTTTTTTTGTGTTTCATTTTCATGGAAAATTCGGACATGTTTATATTTTTTTCCAACACAATGTGCTTTCCCTCCCAAACATTGAATTTCCTTAGAGACTCTCTAAATCTGTTTATGTTTCTTTCTATCTCGACATTCAAAGAACTTGAAATTCCCATTTATGGAGCTACTACTACTTGTCAGTCTCTAAGTACTGTTAGATCTTCTGAGGTGTTCTTTTGTAAGTTTCAATATAAGTATTCCTTTTGAGTGATGCCAAGGATTCTACGTAGTTGTTGGTTGGTACTCAAATGTCCCAAGTTAAATTTTCAAATACTCTTCCTTTTGGTGTTAAGATTATCCATGCCTTAGTGCATTGTGAATTTGTGTAAAATAAACTTAGATAATAGTAAGAAGAGTAAATTGGAATTTGTAGGGTATTTAGCTAGGTAAGAAATTGGTTTCCTTCATATGCTTCTCAAAATCTACCCAATTGAATTTTCCTCCATTATAATTGATTGATTGGATAGAACTGTCACTTCACATTTTTACAGACAATGGAAAGCTGCAAAAGAAACAAGCTCACATTTGAAGGAATATATTTGTGTGTTTCTATCGTTTTTGATGCAAGAAAATTCTGCTCTATGTATATTAGGTGGAGACTTCACTTATGATTAGACCCTCCTTTGGATGATTTGTATTGCCAGACTCTAAAAAGGCTGCTAGGAAGAAATTTTAACCCCTAGAAAGTTACTGAATCTGCTCACATAGATATAATTGTTTTTATATTAACAGAGATTTGAGAAAAAAAGGCATGGAGTATAGCCAAAATCCTCCAAAGACTTGAGAGGACGAAGTTCGAACACATAAGGCTGCTTAAATGTGGCTTATGTGAAAGGGGGCCACACAATTGTTGCTTCAGCCAACAGATGGGGAAGAAGTGTAAATGTTTCTCCTGATATTAGTGTGTTAAAATTCATGAATTTTCAGAGCTCCAACCTACTGTGTTTTGAGGAGGATATATGTGTTCTCACATATGCTTAGGACTCAACAGACATCAAAAACATATGGTAAAAATGTATATGAATTTGTTAGCTGGTAAGAAATGATTAACAGGAATAAACTTGGGATGATTGAATGATGCTTCATTTTTAACTTTTTAGTTGCAAGAAATGCTATGCATTGTTATAAATTATAGTAGAAGGGAAGTCTTTTAACCTATAAAATCAAGTTCTTGAAAAAGAAAAATATTCAAACCCTTTCATTTTTTATCACTGATTTACAGGATGATCAGTGACAGTTCAGTTTAATATTGTCTTGGCAGTAGTTACTCTGAACATGTAAATCAAGTTCTTGAAAAAGAAAAATATTCAAACCCTTTCATTTTTATCACTGATTTACAGGATGATCAGTGACAAAGTTCAGTTTAATACTGTCTTGGCAGCAGTTACTCTGAACATGTGATCACATTGCCATCCATTTACTCTCGTAACCACATCCTTTCAGCTCTTTCCGTGATTTTCTGAAGTAGTTTTAATATACTTAGTCAGGATATGATTTTGTATTTACAGTCTTGTTAATTTATATAATTGGATTGGATTGCATAGGCTTTCACCAATGCAGGTATGGATATGAAAATATTTCGGTTGTTGAATCAGTTGTAGATGGATATGCAGCAGCAAAAATTCCTCTAGAAACGATTTGGACAGACATTGATTATATGGATGACTACAAGGATTTTACTCTAGATCCTCTGAATTTCCCTGAGATGGAAATGCAAAAGTTTGTTGAACGAATCCATGCTAACGGGCAGAAATATGTTCTGATTATTGATCCAGGTAGGTTCAATTTGTTATTGTCCTAGAATTGGAGAAAAATAACAGAGAAAGAAATAAGAACTGAACTGAGCCTTGTTAGTATATTCTGAACATACAAATCATTTGCTTAATTGTGTAGGAATAAGCTTAAATGAAACATACAAGACTTTTCAGAGAGGGATACAAGATGACATTTTTGTTAAACGAGGAGGTGTGCCATATTTGGCACAAGTGTGGCCAGGCCCAGTATATTTTCCAGATTTTCTCAATCCCAATACACAGTCATTTTGGACAAAAGAAATCTCTAAGTTTCATGAGACAATTGCATTTGACGGTCTTTGGCTTGATATGAATGAAGTTTCAAACTTCTGTAGTGGGGTCACATGTTCCTTGCCAAAGGAAGGGGATTGCCCACGGAAAGATTCACAGACAGATTGCTGCTTAGTTTGTAGCGATGCGAACACCACCAGATGGGATGATCCCCCTTACAAAGTCAATGCTTCTGGAACACACAGACCACTGGGTAACAAAACCATGGCTGTTAGTGCAGTTCACTATAATAATATCTTGGAGTACAATGCTCATAATCTATATGGGTTATCAGAGGCTATTATGACAAACACAGCATTGAAATCAGTAATAAAGAAGAGGCCATTCATACTAACCCGTTCTACCTTTATTGGATCAGGGGCCCATGCTGCACATTGGACAGGAGACAATGCTGCAACATGGGATGATCTCTGGTACTCCATACCTACAATGCTGAGTTTTGGATTGTTTGGAGTCCCAATGGTAGGTGCTGATATTTGTGGATTTTCAAAAGACACAACCGAAGAGCTTTGCAATAGGTGGATTCAATTAGGTTCCTTTTATCCTTTTGCTAGAGATCACTCAGACAAGGGAACGAAGCACCAAGAGCTTTACCTGTGGAAATCAGTCACAATGTCTGCAAGGAAAGCATTAGGTCTGAGATACAGGCTTCTTCCATATATCTACACATTGGCATTTGAAGCTCACACTAAAGGATCTCCCATTGCAAGGCCTCTGTTCTTTACATTCCCTGAGGATCCTAATACACTAGGAATCAGCACCCAGTTTCTATTGGGTAAAGCGGTCTTGGTCTCCCTTGTTTTAAAGCAAGGAGCAAGTACTGCGGATGCTTATTTTCCAAAGGGAACTTGGTACAATTTGTACAATGTAACAGAGTCAATAACAATTGAGAGTGGCACATATGTTAG